>MVAP01000054.1:0-126204 GCA_014825765.1 Cystofilobasidium macerans | reverse complement strand
TGTCCTCGCGACTCGTCCAGGGTTGCTCGGAAGGAGAGGCGACGGTCGTGCCGAGCGTCGGAAGATCGAGCGGTACCTCAGCGACCCGTCGTTGGCTGGAAAGGCAGATGAGACTGCGTCAGTTGTTTCGACTGTAAATGCACCAGTCGATTGTACTCACCCTTGCAGATTTGAGAGCATGGAGGAAACGCCTCGAGTGGATGAGATGACACGAGCGAGAACGCCGTCATGCATGCCAAAGCACAAAAAGTACGCGAAGGACGCGACCAAGGGCAGCCAGTGACTGATCATGGTGGCGTAGTAGGCGCCGCGTGCGCTCTGAGCTTGCGCCTCACTGATATTGAAGACGAGGCCGAAGTTGTAGTGTACGTCGGCCCAGCTCAGTGTCGGCTGGATGTTCCGAGTTTGAAAGGACAGCGTCCAGACGATAGCGGGGGTGTTGACAAGCATGTCGAATGCCGAAACGGCAAGGAGGCGGAAAAAGCGACTGCTGTTAAGCGTCGGCGAGTTCTGCTGTAAAAGCGACTGGAAGCGACGTCGCTGCGAGATGAAGTTGTAGATAGCCAGGCCTGAAAATTGGTTCGCGAAGATAAGCCAATGTGTCGCACTTCTTGAGCCCTCATCGCACTGACCACTATAACAGAAGGACAGGAGGGCGAGGAGGAGGGGTACAGCGAGGAGGCCAAGGATGGCCTCCTTCTCCCAGTACGTCGCCGGGACGCATCCAATCCCTTCGTTGACGTTGTAGCGATGAGCTTGGACGAAATAGCTGACAAGTGTGACCGAGACCGACGGCAAAACGACGATGGCCACGTCGGTCCAGAACGAGAGCCTCTTGGACGCATTCAGGTCGAGACGCTTCGACGAGGAGATGATTGACAGCCTGCGGTTGATACAGAGGCAGGCGGCGGCTAGGCCGGTCTGAACAGTTGACGAGATCTTGACAACTGCATATTGATAGTCGTCAGCTTTGATTAGAGGAGTTCAAGCGAACCACGCCCGGACTGACCAATATCGCACCATACGGGCGTCAGGTCCTCATAACTATTGAAGTAGATGATGTGATTGACGAAGCTGATGGCTGCGAAGACCATGCACCAGCCGACGAGCGCGATCGCGCCGACGTTGCCGGCCCGAAAGTGCGGCCCGCAGGACGTAGCCAGAAGGATGACAGCAAGGGCCGAGTAGACGATGTAGAGTACGTCGCCCATGCTGGACAGAGAAGACAGGGCTAAGAGGGAG
Organism: Cystofilobasidium macerans; assembly: GCA_014825765.1. NCBI lineage: Eukaryota > Fungi > Basidiomycota > Tremellomycetes > Cystofilobasidiales > Cystofilobasidiaceae > Cystofilobasidium > Cystofilobasidium macerans. The sequence continues at coordinate 124,962 of MVAP01000054.1, read as the reverse complement.
CCGAAAGCTTCAGAGTGGGGAGAAGAACCGGAAGGCGAGACGAGCTGAATGGCCGGACGGTGGGAAGGACGAGGTCGGCCGAGGCGGACGTGGCCGAGGAGTGAGAGCGAGAGCCTACTGAGCGAGTTTGCCGGCGGCAAAAACAGAGACCGTTGGCGGTCGGCAGGTAAGGATAAAAGCTACGAGCTGAGGGCGGGCGCGAAGCAGAAAGAAGTGAAGGTGGTAGAGGGTGGTGTCAAGGGAGACCGGCAAGGAGGATGTAGCCAGGCTAGCAGGCAGGTCGAGGTCAGGACGTCCAGAACGGACGGTCAGCAAGCTCAACTATCTTTTGTTTGTCGGCTCGGAGCGACCGCTAGGCCGGCCCATATGCCCCTTGTTCTCGACGTCGGGACGACAACCGGGGTGCGTGGGCTGAGAGCCGGCCGAGGTCGATCTGACGGAGCGGCGGCCTTGGTCGCTGCGTTCCTTTTGTTCGCCCAGAGCGGCAGTCGCGGAGCCCCGCGTCAGGCGTTTCAAGGGGCGCTCGGCCAGCCGAGGGCGATCGACGCCACGGCTTGCGACGTAGCGATCGGGCGTCGGCCGCGCGTGTACGTGCCGGGTCAGATAAGGGAGCGTCGACGAAAGCCAGCCTCATAAGCCAGGGCAAGAAGACGTCGGACAAGCATCGTTGAGAGAAGTGATGATAAAGGGGTAGGTGAATCGGTGCCCAAGCGAGGGACGACGGGACCGCGGACAGCCCTCGCCCCGCCCCGCTCGCGAGCCGACTTGTCAAGCAGCTCCGATTATACGAGTAACCCTGCTGACACTCTGCAGTTGAACAAGTGAACTTCGTGCGAGTGGCTGTCTTTTTGGTCTCATCTCCCAAACTTTCGGTGAATAACGCCCCGCCTCAACACACGGCCGCATATGCTGTTCCGTTTTGAGAGTGTAAGGAGGATGTGAAAGGCGAAATGAACGTCTATATAAATCAGACCGCGTCCTATCGTGAAGAAGGCGTTATTTTACGTTGTCAGCTGATGGGGAATGAGGCGAAGATCGTCAGTGGACGTGACGCACCTCGAACCGCAGGCGCGGGACAACGTTCATGGCAAGCAACTGCGACGAGTGGTAAGGCATCAGTCAGTGCGGTCGACAAAAATAGTGGGGCAGATACGCACCTCCTGGAACAGCAGCTTGGCCGCATACGGCAGCGTAATCTTGATGACATTCTTTGAGCTGTGACAGAACGTGCACCATCTGTGAGGCGACAGGCGAGGTATCAACAGGCGAGTAAAGACGAAAGCGAAGTGGCGGAGGTTGGAAAGAATACGAACCCGTTGTAGCCCATGAGGCCGCACTCCTGGCATGCGTCCGTCTCGAACGAGTCGGACGAGATCATCAGTCGTTCAAGCATGAGCTGCGTCGCACCGTAGCCGACAAGGCTGGAGGTCCCGAACACAAGACGATAAGCCAGGCGTTGAGCTTGCGTTGAAGAAGGGATGAGGTGGACGTACCAATCTCGCTCCATCTCTCCTAGCCGCAGACCTCCATCTCGACTCCGACCCTCGGTCGGCTGGCGGGTGAGCGTTGCGCGCGGACCTCTGAAAGGGGTACAAAGATGACAAAGTCAGCCGGGCAAGCTACTGAACGCGGGATGCTAGACGGGCGTGCCTCGGTCGGGCATGCATCTTGTCCATGACCATGTGCTGCAAGAATGGTTAAGACGAGAGCAATCGTCAGTATTTCAACCTTAAGTGAAGGGGGGAGAGGGGGGAGGTCAGACCTTGAGCTTCTGGTAGTAGATCGGACCAAAGAAGACGTAGGCCTCGAGCGGCTGTCCCGTGATGCCGCTTGTGAGCATGTCCTTGCCCGCGTAACCAAAGCCATTTTCAATGAGGATCTGCTGCATGTCCGTAACCTTTGAGCCGCCAAAAGCCGTCTGCGAGAGAGAGCGGGGGCGCGATTGTCAATGCACGAATTCAAGACCGGTCGGAAGGTATCAAGGCCAGACGCACGCCGTACTGCAGCCTACGAGAATCATGGCATACAGAGTCAGTAAAGGGGCCTCGACTGGGGACTTTAGCGGCCGCCCACTCACTGCCCTGAGATGACACCAGCCTTGCCGGCGAGGAGCTCGATCATCTTGCCAACCGTCCTGCATGAATCGTGAGAGCAGAAGCGGAGGACGTCAATCACTGAGAGCAAATCGGATGGAACAGGTCGACGCACATGCGTGACGGGAAACCATGCGGGTTCATGATGACGTCGGCTGCAGAATGAGGCGCAGGCCGTTAGCTGCCGATCAGACACGATGAAGAATGACGACGTACGGCAGATGCCCTGGTCATTGAATGGCATGTCCTCCTGGGGAACGATGAGGCCGCAGACACCCTTCTGGCCGTGCCGTGACGAGAACTTATCGCCAAGCTCAGGCCGCCGCGTCTGGCGAATGAGGACCTTGATGAGGAGCTGATCGCTCTCGCTGTCGGTCAGCATGACCTTGTCGATATAGCCGGCAATCGGCGCTTTGTACGACAGCGGCGCGTTCTTGAACGACGACTGGACGGCCGACGTGCCTGGGTTGAAGCTGTTGTCGTTGGCGTTGGTCGGCGTCTGTTTGTTGATGTAGACGTCGCCGGGGTCGACGCGCTCGCCTGAACCGGCGATGCCGTCGTTCTGGAGGATGTCGTACCGCTTCTGAGGAATGTTGGTGCCCTCCTCCATCGGCGTGTCGGCGATGCGGTCGTACCTGCGTAGGCGTTATGGAAAGGGCCAGATGGGTCAGCGTCAACAGAGATGAACAAAAGCTCTAGCTGAAGATACGACGCACGTTCCGTTCGGGTACTTGCGGATCATCGTCACGTTCTTTCGGAAGACCTGGCAGCGTCCGTAGCCGCGATCGACCGAAGCCTGGCAGGTAGGAAGCAGCGGTGAGGGTCAACGTGTCAACGGATGTATACGCTCTGGGTGCTCCGATCCGTCGCGCCTGAGCGCACCTTGTTGAGGATGAGAGCGTCCTCAATATCGTAGCCAGAGTAACTCATGACGGCGACGGTCGCGTTCTGGCCGGCCGGCAGCTTGTCATAGCCTATGAGCTCAATGGTCTTGGTCTTAACCATCGGCTGCTGCGGGTAAACCATCAAGTACAGGAGAGTGTCGATCCGGTTGAGTTGGTTGTAAGCGATGGCGCCAATCGCCTGCTTGCCCATCGCACACTGATACGTGTTTCGCGGTGACTGGTTGTGATGCGGGTACGGGATGAGGCCGGCGACGGCGCCGAGGATCGTGAAGGGCTCGATCTCGAGATGAGTCGTGCCCGGGACAATCATGTTCTCGTACAGGGCGATGAGCGAGTCGTTCTCCTCGTTGCAGTCGAGATACTCGATGAGGCCCTCGGTCAGAAAGTCGTCAAACGTCATCTCGCCCGCCTTGAGCAGCTGTGGACGGGAGACTTTGATGTCAGTTGAGAAGGACAAAGGGCCTGTCGCTCCGCGGAGGGGTGCCAACAAACCTTGATGTGCCTGGCTGTCACCCGTGGCCGTCCGTTCGCGTTGACGATGATCATCGGCCGGCAGATGCGGCCGCCGTCGCTCGCGATATAGACAACGCGGTGGTGCTGGTTGATGAAAATGCTCACAAACTCGGACATCCGGCCGGCGCGCCGCAGTTTGCGGAAGTTGGTGACGAAGCGCTTTGGAGCTGACGTAAGGCCGATGATATTACCGTTGATGTTGACCATGTACGTGCCCGGCCGATAGATCTCGTTGCCGGTGACGAGCGTGCAGTCTGTCGCAGGCGAGGATGGCAAAAAGGGTAGCGAACGTCAGCATCTTGGTCGGCGGCGGTGGTCGGGAACGCGGGCGACGCACCCTCGACGCCAAGCAGATAGGCGATCTTGGTGATCGTCTCGTCCGGAACGTCGGTCGTAATATGCGTCATAAGCGCGAGGTTCTTGACGAGACCGCAGGCCTCGCCCTCAGGCGTATCACTCGTGCAGAGCATGCCCCACTGACTCGGCTGCAACGCTCGCGGACCGGAAACCTTGCGTGTCTTTTCGAACTGCGAGCTGATGCGCGTCATCATACCAAGGGCGGCGATGAAACTCAGCCGGCTCAGTACGTGTGTGACACCGGCACGCTCCATCTTGAAGCGCTTGAGCGACCAGTTGCCGGTCGAGATGGAGCGCACAAAGCCAGAGGTGATGAAGTCGCTGTGCATGCGGAAGCACTTGAGCGCGTCAAACTCAGACGCCCGGTTCGGCTTCTTCAGCACCTTGTCGATGTTAGTCTTGAGGTCCGAATTGAACTTCTTGAACAGATCTTCGAACAGCAGCGAGAGCAGCTGTCCGGCCCTGTAGCGGCACGTAGGAAAAGGAGCGGTCAGTCGACGTGCGCTCACGGCACTGTAAGCGGCCAGACGCACAACTCAAGACGCTTGTTGCCGACGTAGTCGCGGTCGTCGACGTTCTTGTCGTTATTCAGCGCCATGACGACTCGCCGGGCCATCGTCGCGACGTAGATGCACTTCGGCCGGAAGTTGCCCTGCTCGACAGGCACGTGCGCGAGGACGATGGTCGACAGTGCCTCAATCGCCTCCTCGGCCATCGTCCGCCGCGGGCCTGACATCTTGCGGTTCGTCTTGACCCGCGCGCCGATATACTCAAGCGCCTGCGAGCTCGTGAAGACCTTGAGGCTGCACAGGGCAAGACAGACACGATGAGCATCGACAAGGCTTCGGTCCCGACGAAGCGCCAAAAGTCTACGCACAGCGCAGCGTCCTCGAGATTGATGGCAAAGTCGCTGTGAAAGCCCTCATCGTTGCCGCAGATGAGCTGGAGGACCTCCTTGTCCGACTGGCAGCCCATGGCCTTCATCGCGATGACGACCGGGATCTGTAGTGAACGCAAACGACGCCAATCAGCCCTTGAGCACTCCACTTCGATCTGCGAGCTCAGCATTGACGTCTTCGTGGAACGAGTTATGCCGGAGGTAGATCTTGCCGTGCTTCGTAACGACGTAGGTCTTCGACTTGCGCTCGTGCGTCGAGCTGGCAGAGATGAGCAGGCATAATCAGCAGCCGCAGGGCATTGAAAGGAGGGACATGAGGAATGCACGAGGTGACGGAAGCCATGACGAGGCCCTTCTTTGGCTCCGTCTCGACGATAATCCGGTTCTTCGACATCTGCTCCTGGACGAGAATGACCTGTAAAGGTGATGTGGCGGCTCAGCGGTGAGTTGAAGCCGCCTCATTGATCTGCGAAGTGCATCCGACAACGAAGCGTACCTTCTCCGTACCCTTGACGACGAAGTACCCGCCTGGGTCAAGCGGACACTCGGTCATGTCGGCCAACTGAGCGTGCGTCTTGTCCTTGAGGACGCACTTGTTGCTCCGCAGCATGATCGGCAGTCGGCCGATCGGCTCACCTCGCCGCTTGACCATCTGCTTGCCACGAACGTACTCAATATCGACGTAAATCTGCGCGGAGTACGTTGTGTCGCGCAGCCGGCACTCGTGCGGTGTAATCTTGCGGTCGATCGCCTCTGAGTCGGTTCGCTCGGGCTGGCCGACGCGGATGTCGGTGTACTTGAGATAGAACTTGGGATCAATGTCCGACGTGACCTTCGAGTTGGCCTTCAGGATCTCCTTCAGCTCGACGTCGACGAACTGGGAGGCAAGGCAGTATGCAGTCGGCAGGTCAGCAGTCAGGACCTGTCGCGCAACCAGACAGGAGCTGTATTAGGCAGTGAGGCGTACTGAAGGATAGGCGAAAGAGTCAGCACTCGCAGCGCACCGGCGAGGTTATCCCGCAGCAGGGCACGCACCGTGGTCGAACGACTCGAGGTGCTGCTTGACGAGGCCCTTGACCTTGAGAAACGCTGGCAGTAACAGCCACTTGTCCTGCGTGGCAAGATTGGGCATGACTGCATTAGCGCAAGAACTTCACAAAGCTACCGGCGAGGACGACGCACCTCGACCGCCTTGATGTCGTCGGTCAAACCTTTGCCCTTCCAGGTCGTTTTGTCGGTTGACGCCCACGCCATCTGGTCCTCGTCGAGTCCGAATGGCGCACTACCGTCGAGACCGCCGGCGTCTGCGAGCTTAGACGGCCCCGGCTCGTTGTGGACATGCGCGGGTGCCTTGGATGAGCTCGCTGCCGGCTGCTTGCGAGGAGGCATGGCCGAAGCTCCGGAGGTCGGTGGGCGGCTGAGGCTTGATGGGTCACGCGCGCCGTTATTCAAGGGCTACTATGTCGAAGAACAGTTGAGCTCTGGTTTGGTATTGCCCGGGCGCCTGAAGAATTGCAGGCGAGCGAGGGGAGCTAGATAGCGAGAAGCAGACAGGGTGGTTGAACAGGAGCCGAAAGTCGAAGGGCGAGAGGCAGGCGCAGGCGGTGGGGGGTGCGCGCGAGCGCGCACGCGCGAGGTGGAGGGCGTGAAGCTCAAGAGTGACTGCGGCGTAAACCCCAGCGTGTGGGCGCCTGCGAGATGCCTGCATGGACGAAGCTCACAACCCCGCACCTACAACGATCCCCCTCCAGCCCTTATAACGACACCTGCCTTTGCCCGATCTGTCATTGGAGTGTCTTGTACGGGTTCTTCGCCACCGCACTCTCGATAGCAACCCTTGCCTCCACCGCAATAACTTCGTCGGTCCCTGCTCGCCATCAACGACCTCGCCCACTCTCGGACCTCTCCGACCTCCCTCGTCCGCGCTTGTGTCTACCATGTCGACCCCAACTTCCGGGAGCAGGTCTGGCACGCCTCAGTCTGGAAACGCCAGCATCATCCTTCGGCGTCAATTGATGGGTGCGTTTTCACGCCCTGAGGGATTCGCTCCCGTCGCAGGGCCGGCGAGTGGCGACTGTGCATGCTCATGATGGCCTGCGCACGAGCTGCTCGTCGAGCCCGTTGCCTAGCTCCCTTCTCATGTCAATCGGCCTGACGTCTGGTCCATCGGATGTGCGCTCCCACTCACTGTAGAGCTCCGTAAGCGGCCAGTTGACGGCTTTTCCGCCGGTCTCGTTGACGACGATAACCTGCTCGAGTGGGAGGTCCTCATCATTGGGTGCGTCTTTCCAACGCAGCTTGCGTTTGTCCCCGAGCTGGGTGATTATGATACTGAATATTTTCTGTGACTACCAACCAGCCCTCCGGAGACTCTCTAGTGAGTACATTGGCTCTCAATCGATTCTTTGTGGCAATCAGGTACTAAAATTAATCTTCCTGCGTCTCCGCAGCGAGGGTGGCTTCCTCAAGGCCCGGCTATCCTTCCCGCCCGAGTTCCCATTGCTGCCGCCGACAATGAAGTTTACAACCTCGATGTGGCATCCAAACAGTCGGTTTAGTTTAGTACTGATTGTAGACAAAGGGTCGCTGACGTCACGTTTTGGTGCCTCCTTGCAGTCTATCCCGATGGTCGCGTGTGCATTAGTATTCTGGTCAGTCTTCGTTCTCGTGTTCTCGCGATCCACTCCCAGCTCTGACTGGTTATGGGCTCTCTGTACAGCATGCGCCCGGCGAGGATCAATGGGGCTACGAGGCCGCCAGTGAGCGGTGGCTGCCGGTGCATACCGTTGAGTCGATTGTAAGTCCCGGGTCTTGACGGCGACTAGGGTCATGCTGTGCAACTTGAACGGCTGACTAGGCTTGTTCTGATTGCTTATCATCTCGCAGCTCATCAGTGTCATCAGCTTGCTCTCGCAGGACGTGCCGAGTCTTGACTCGCCTGCCAACGTGGATGCCGCAGTACGGTTCTCTCAGTCCGGCTGGCCGGACAGTCGAGATCGGCTGACCTTGTGCTTCTCTTGTGCATCACAGAAGGAGGTCCGGGAAGATATCGCTGGTTGGTCTTCGTTCGATTGCGATGTGCGCGAGCAGAGGCTAAAGTTGACGCCGTTCCTCGCTTTACCAACGGCAGGCTACAAGAAAAAGGTTCGGCGCCTTGTACGACGGAGCGCAGAGGAGGCGTACGACTAGCTCCCGATGCATGACACCCTACACTCAATCGTTCATATTCTTAAACGACCATCGGTCCTCTATCAAACTGCGCTAAGAAGGGGCAGTCATCGAGGCGCACTCAAAGGCTTGTAGCCACTGGCATTGACAAGCCCGACTCGAAGGTGACAGTCTGGCAACGCCAGACTGATGGGACGCTAAATGCTTGAAGAATTTCCAGACACGAGTAGGATTCAAAGCAGGACGGGCGAGCGACGACACTTATACAGACTCGCAAGAATCCAAGGGTAGTGAACATAAATCATGAGCAGGAGCGGCTGCCGGACGTCGCCATTGCTGCAACACAGAGGCTGACCGTCGACTGTCAGATGTCTGAGGACATTCCCTGGCGAGGGCCCGTGTGAGTGCGTCTGTGGGAGGCGAGAAGGAAAGGGAGTGAGATCGACCGACTCCTGAGCTCAGAAAGGCAAGGACGCAGAAAGAGGAAGACGTACGAGAGTCACTTTAGGCAATAACGCAGAAGGCACCGTTGGAGGCAGACGTCCACTTGGTCTCGCCGCGGGCGGACGAGGCGGCGGTCTCGGGAGCCGAGGCGACGAAGGGAGTGAAGATGGCGGTGAAGGCGTCCATTGTTGAGGTGGGTTGGGTTTGGAGGAGAATGAAGAGAAAGAGGGAAGGATGAGATGAGATGAGAGACTGAGATGGGGAGGGAAAGGGAAAAGGCGGGCGACAGGAGCCTGCCTTTATAGGCTGCTGGGTCGACCATGCTGGCAGGCCGTGGACAAGGGCGAGGGCGGCCACCCCTTGAAACAGGCGGGCGGGCGCGCAGATCAGCAGCCACAGATCAGCCAGGGCAGAACAAAGGGGACGTCAACCAGACAACAAGGCCGGTCGCAGAGGACAAGGACAGAGGTGTTCTCCGGACAAAGGGGCGTCGGCCGGCAGTTATGGTCGGCGGGGCCGGCGCTGAGACCGTCGGCGGCCGCGACGCCGCCCTTGTTCTCTCCGCTTTGGCGTGGGCTGCGCGCAGCGCTGCAGGCCAACACCGCCCGTCGGCCGTCAGGCACAGTACAAGCGACGGTCCTGCTGGTGCTGTACGAGGAGGTCTTTCGCTGACCGTTCTTCTGCTCAATCCTCGCTCATAGGAGGCCGAACGCTAAGGTACCGCTTGCCGCCCGTCTGGCTCTGGTTGCCGCACCCACCAGCTCGCGCCGGCCGACGACGATCAAAGGGGCTGGCCTCAGGCGGCCCCGCCCTTTTGTCCTCCTGGCCTCGCTTTTCCCGATCAAGTTGAGTCGGGCCTCCGGATGGGCCGGCCAGCCTTGTCTCCCTAGTTGCCGGTGCGCCCTTTGAACGTAGGCTTGTCCGACCCAGCTCGAGCCGGCCGACTGCCGCTGCGCCAACCAATGACCGACCACCCCGCGCGAAGACAAGGCAGCCTTTTGTCTGGTGACAGGCGGACGAGTCGACAACGTTTCAAGGGGTGGGTTGCCTTGTCCTTGACCGCTTCAGGCCGACCTCCTGGCAGCCTACAAAAGCCAGCACTCACCGGCCGGTCCTCTACTTCTCCTTTCCTCATCCCACGCTCTCGTCTCTTTTCTCGTTCCTCACCCTTCACTCTCGGTCAACCCAACCCACCTCAACAATGGACGCCTTCACCGCCATCTTCACTCCCTTCGTCGCCTCCTCCACCGAGGCCGCTGCCCCGACTTCGGCCGCCCGCGGCGAGAAGGCGAGCGACCAGCGCGGCCTTTTCTGCGTCATCGCTTAAGTCGGCTTTGGTTCGTCTTCAACCTTCTGCAGCTTCTGGCCTGCTGGTTTCAGCAAGCGGCTCACCTCACCTGCTGTCCTTCTTGCCTTCGTCAGACCCACCGACCTAAGCTCATACTGGACTCATCCCAAGACGTACGACGGTCGATAGCTAGCGCTGGTGCTCTTCTCCCGGCCGTCTTCCGCACCGAAGCGACGCCGCCCTTCGGCAACCACTTCTGCTCATGATTAATGTTTACGATCTACCTCTACAAACCGTCTGGTCATAGAAAAAGCGTTGCACTCACCCTACTTCCTACAATCCGAATCTTGTCTGTGACCATCATGCTACGGAAACGAGCGGGGTTACAAGGCTCGAGTTCGGGCTTGCTCGGGCTGATTGCAAATCGTGGGGGCTCCTTCGCGAAGTTGCTGTCTTTTGATCTTACTCATGGTCAAAGCGAGATGTTGGCAAGCGTTGTACATCTGATCGACAAGGCAGAGGAGGAAGAAGGGACTGCAGCGTGCGTTGGTGTACAAGAAGTCAGACTGCAACGAGCGACGAGGTAAAGAAAGGCAGAGGGGCAAGGGAAAGGCGAAGCACGGCGGCTTGCCGACCCTTTGCTTTTGGTGTGTTTGATGATAAATGCGAAGCGACATCTAGGGCGGCCGGAGGGGTGGATCTAGCCGAGATAATTGCTTGTGAGCGTCTAGAGAGCAGCGCGGGCGAGCGAAGCCTCGTTGAGCTGCGTGAGGACCGCGACACTAAGAGATGGCGTTTGGAAACAGCGCAGGGGTCAGCAGTCTCCTCAGCGGCAGAGGAAGAGTGTCGAAAGCGCACGTCGTGTCCCAGTCGATGCAGGCGTCGGTAACCGAGACGAAGGGCTTGAGCTCGCTCAGGTCGGCCGGGATGTCCTGCCGGCCGGGGTTGACGTTGGACTCGATCATGACACCGGTGATGGACCGGTCGCCGGCCCGGAGCTGGGCAGCAATCGCGTCGACAACCTTGGGCTGGTTGCGGTAGTCCTTGTTCGAGTTGCCGCTGAAGACAGAGAGCCAGGACAGGGTTCGTTAGTCGTCAGGGAGGCGGGCAGTGAGGAGTAGAACGGGCACGCACTGCGAGCAGTCGACCATGATGCTAGGCTCAGAGTCCTTGCGAGCCGAGGCGAGCTTGGCGGCGGCCTCCTGGACCGAGGCAGCGTCGAAGTTGGTGCCCTTGGTGCCACCGCGGAGGATGACGTGGACGTCCGGGTTGCCGTTCGTGCGAACGATGGCAGCCAGGCCTAGTGAAAGCGCAGACGAGAAGAGTAGCCGGCGGTCGTCAGCACATGTCTAGATGATGGGGCCCGGCACGGCGCAAAGGGAGCGCACCCTGCGAGGTCATGCCGAGGAAGGCGTGGGGGCACGACGAGGCGCGCATGGCGTCGACGGCGACGCCGACCGAGCCGTCGGTACCGTTCTTGAAGCCAATTGGGAACGAGACACCCGAGGCGAGCTCACTGTCAAACGAAGATGAAGTGGCGTCAGCGTACGCGCGCATCAGAGAGCAGAGCGAGGCAAGGTAATGGACGAACCGGTGGAGCTGCGACTCGGTCGTCCGGGCGCCGATGGCTCCCCACGAGACGAGGTCGGCGATGAACTGGGGCCTGTCGAAAGGCGCGGGAACGAGCGAGCACAGCAGCGGTCAGCGATGGTTGTAGGGCGAGGAGGCCGCACATACTATCGAACGAACGAGATGGTGTCGAGCAGCTCGCAGCCAACGGGCATGCCCGTCGAAGTGATGTCGATCAGCAGCTGGCGAGCGATCCGGAGACCCTTGTTGATCTTGAACGAGTTGTCAAGGTCGGGGTCGCTGTAGATCGGCGAATCAGGGTGCAGGAATAGTCAGCTCTGCGCTCTAAAAGGACGCTGAAGCTAAAATGCCGAACGCACTTGATCAGACCCTTCCAGCCGACAGTCGTGCGGGGCTTCTACAGGGTGCGCAAAAGACGGTGCAGCAGACCAGGACGTGTCAGCGACAACTCTTTGCAAGCACGTTCTTGAAGGAGCACGGTCCGATACGAACCTCGCTGTTAAAGGTTGTAGGAAGGTTTCGTCAGTTCTTCCTGTGAGGGATACCGCCGGGCGTCAAGTAAGAGAAGACACGCACAAGTAGGCGCGCATGACAACGACGAGGCCGGGCAGGGTGTCGGACAGCGCCTTGAGCCGCCGAGCGTACTCGAGCGCCTCCGAGGGCCTGCGAAGAAGGTCAAGCAGAGCAGAGCAAGGCCCAAAAATATAGAGTGTCAGCGTCGGCTGCAGCTGAGGTCTTGCTCCGGACCTCAAGCGCAGGCATGCTGGAGCGGCAGTACGCACGAGTGGATCGAGCAGGGGCCGATGATGATCAGCAGGCGCGAGTCGGTCCGGTTGATGACGGCCGCAGACTCGGCGCGACCCTTGGCAATCGTCGCCTCGGCCTCCTTGGTGATCTGAGAGGAGCAAGGATGGTGTATGAGCTCGCTGAGGCATGGGCGGCTCCGGTCGACCCCCGGGCGGCTGCTTGGCGGCAGGCCCGCTCGAGCCGGAGCAGAACAAAGGCGACCAGGCCACAACGCACGGCAATCTCATGCTTGAGGAGCTGGGGCGGGACGAGCGGGTCGTAGCCGGCGATGCGCTGGTCGTCAAGGCTGGCAGCAGCGAAGGTGGCCATGGCGGGCAGGACAGATTTCGGCGGCGGCGGCAAGAGGAGGAGGCAGTGAGGGCAGTCGGCAGGCGGTGAGAAGCAGGCGGCGTTGGGTCGATGGTCAGCGCGGGCGCGTGCAGGCCGGGACGAGCCGGAGGGAAGTGGCACGGGGCTGTCCCGGCTGGAAAAGACAAAGGACGCACTAGGCGGACATGGTCGGGCGAAGGAGGCTTTGGAAGGGGTAACGGGCGGAAGGGAGCTGGTGGATGCGGAGGACAGGCTCGTGCCTTTCGGCCTCGCCGCCGAACGACGGCCTGACTCGCACTGGCCAGCCAGGCGGGGGCCAACTGCCGACCAGACTTTGATATTTTTATGCTGGCCTCTCCGCCCTGGAGGCCGTTGCCGCAAAGGCCTCGTCTCGCTTTTCCCCCCCGCCCCGTTCGTCCTCCCAACCACATCTCCCTCACCCCCACCCCCACCCCAAACCCCTCTTTCACACTCAAAATGGCTGTCAAGGTTGGAATCAACGGCTTCGGTCAGTCCATCCTTGCCATCTTTCTCACCGGGTCCCTGCTCCAGCGCATCTCTCGCGTTCGGCCAGGGTCGCGCCTGGCTGACTAGGCACGACCGTGCGGCAACAGAAGCTGACCTCTGCCCTCGTCCTTCCCATCTTCCCTGCCCTTCTCGATCACCTCTTCGCCACACCTGTGCGCGTGATGCATCATCTCTACAGGCCGCATCGGACGTATCGTCCTCCGTAACGCTCTCCAGCACGGCGACAGTGCGTTCCCGTTCCCCCCCTTGCCTCCCCGCTTTTTTCACCGCTCGCCGCCGCGTCCTTGCTACCCCAGAGGGCGCGCCGCGACGAGATAGCGTTTTGCCTCCATCGATTGGATCTCGAGCTGACATCAGCCTCTTCCGCTCCTCTTCTCCCCAGTCGACGTCGTTGCCATCAACGACCCCTTCATTGACCTCGAGTACATGGTCTACATGTTCAAGTACGACTCGACCCACGGTGCGTCTCCTTACCCGTCTTGGCTTCCGGGCGGAGCTTCCATCTCGGCGTCAGTCAACTGACGATGTGTCCTCTCCTCCTCTGCTACAGGTGTCTTCAAGGGCACCGTCGAGGCCAAGGACGGCAAGCTCGTCATCGAGGGCAAGCCCGTCACCGTCTTCTCGGAGCGTGACCCCGCCAACATCCAGTGGGGCTCGGCCGGCGCCGACTACGTTGTCGAGTCGACCGGTGTCTTCACCTCGCAGGCCGCAGCCTCGGTCCACCTCAAGGGTGGCGCCAAGAAGGTTGTCATCTCGGCCCCCTCGGCCGACGCCCCGATGTTCGTCTGCGGTGTCAACCTCGACGCCTACAAGCCCGAGTACACCGTCATCTCGAACGCCTCGTGCACCACCAACTGCCTTGCGCCCCTCGCCAAGATCCTCCACGACAACTTCACCAGTGCGTCGTGCCCTGCTGCCTGCCTTCTCCGATCAGCGGCTGACATATTTCTCTCCCCGCCCCATCTTAGTCATTGAGGGCCTCATGACCACCGTCCACGCCACCACCGCCACCCAGAAGACCGTTGACGGCCCTTCGTCGAAGGACTGGCGTGGAGGCCGTGGCGCCGCCGCCAACATCATCCCCTCGTCGACCGGTGCCGCCAAGGCCGTCGGCAAGGTCATCCCTTCGCTCAACGGCAAGCTCACCGGCATGTCGTTCCGTGTCCCGACCTCGAACGTCTCGGTCGTCGACCTCGTTGCCCGCATCGAGAAGCCCGCTTCGTACGACGCCATCAAGAAGGTCATGAAGGCCGCCTCCGAGTCGCCCGAGTGGAAGGGTATCTTCGACTACACCGAGGACGCCGTCGTCTCGACCGACTTCATCGGCAACACTGCCTCGTCGACCTTCGACGCCGCCGCCGGTATCTCGCTCAACGACAACTTCGTCAAGCTCATCTCGTGGTACGACAACGAGTACGGCTACTCGCGCCGTGTCTGCGACCTCGTCTCGTACATCGCCGCCGCCGACGCCAAGGCCTAATTTACATCGAGACCCTCTGCGCCTTGCCCTCCTTTTTCCTCACCCACGGGGTCGGCTCGCCCGACCCTGCTTAGACATGACCCCCCTTTTTACTTCTCTTTCCGGTGTCTTCTGTTGTCAGTCTGCGTCTTTTGCGAGCTCGAGACGGAAGGGTCGAGACCGCTTGAAGGGTGTCTGGAGAAATGCTGGTGCCTCGCGGAGAACCCGAGCGCGTGCAGTCGCTATTGTCTGCGAGTAGTCTGCCTCGCGCGTTGTCGGTCGTCGGCTTGCACGCAGTCTCCTTTCTTACCAAATCAGCCAGACACACAGCCGGTGCCAGCGGCTCGTCCGTCAGATGATCGTTTGCAACCTTTTGCGGGGTCAACGCGGCGCAGCGAGCGAGCGAGCGACCGAACCGGGCCGAAAGGGGCCGAAGCAACTGCCGCACCCGTCTTGTCCCGAGAACAACAAGTCGTCGTTCCTTTGCGCGCGGACGGTGGCTGGATCGGTTCCGACGAAGGCCGACCAGGTCGAGAACGTGGACGTGAGGTCGTCCAGGATTAGCGACACAACGGTCAGTTTGCAGGAATGCTCCATAATGACTTGGTCAGGGACGCCGCAAGATTAGCGGCGCCTTTGATCGTTAAGTGTACTGGCCTGGAGTGCCGACCGGATGACGTTCGAATGCATCAACCGGGTGCCGTGAGGGTGTGACGGTCGGGATCCTTTCCGGGAACTGAAGTTCACCGTGTTGGTGGATGCCCGTCAAAGGTTTTGTTGATGTGCTGAGCACCGAGCGTGGCTTTGACTGCCCTCGCAACGTCGCTCTTTGCTGCTCGGATCTGTTGTGACGAGAGATACTCTAATTCGCTGTCAGGCAAAACCTCGCTCGCGGCCATCTTCCCACGAAAAAGAAGGGCATGTCATTGCGAGAAGGGCATTCGTGAGGGCGGGTCGTGCGACGGAAGTATGCGGTGCGGTCGAAGCGGTGAGGTGGTCGCGCGATGCGGGAAGCAAGAGAAGTTTGAGTGAGGTGAAGCTGGGCTGCCATCGGCTCGTGAACGAGTTCGGTGACGAGGTAGACAGAGGGGAGGGCCGTGGAAGCTTAAAGACTAGCGCAGCCACCATAATCTACTTAATCGTCTCGAGCGAGTGCGAGAAGCGAGCAACCTGAGCAAGTAGAGGAGTGGATGACCGATGTCAGCGCACATAATCCCAATGCGCTCGTGAGACTGTGAGGGACACACCTTTGGATGGCACATGACCTTTTCGAAGCAAGAGGCGTCAGCTGTCGGCAGTGATAGTGAGTTGAAGGGGGCGCACCTTGGCGGCGTCAAAGTTGAGGACCTGGAGAGACTCAAGGCTAGTCGCCCGCGACAGGGCAACGTAAGCCTGGCCTTTCTGCAGAACGGATAGAGGTAATGACGGTATGAGAGGTCAACGCATTCGCTCCAGAGTCACAGCGCGGGCAGACGACGAACCTCGAAGATGCGACGCAGATCACACTTGACGCGCTCGAGAGCTGCAGGGAAGGACAATCAAGATCAGGACTGTACGACGATCAGCCTCGAGCTTAGGAATGTGGAGCGGACTTTGTCCCTGGGCCTTGTGGATGCTCATCGCCCACGCAACTAAGGGGGGGAGGGAGGCGAAAAGGGTTAGCAAAACGTTCGGGCAGGCGTCGTGAACGAGAGAGAGAGAGCGAAACGCACGAATGAGAGGCAGCTGCGAGAATAGTCAACGAAGATCAGCAGATGAGCGATCCGGGACCAAGCCCAATCCAGGGCGCACCTGCTCGCGCTGGCACTTCATCTCGCCGTCGGGGCCATCAATCTTGAAGACGTCGCGCCGGACAAGCCGGATGATGCGCGTACCCGATGATGTGTGGAACTCGACGACCGGGTAGGAGGTTTCGTCGCGATCATTGGGCATGTTCTTGCCCTTTTGCGAACCCGAGTCGGTGTCTTCGGACGAGAACCGGACGCCCTCGCCATACTCGCCTCCCTCAATCATGGCCTTGTGCTGCTTCTGCGTGCGGAAACCGAGCACCTTGCCGACCGAGCCGTTGACGAGGTCGTCGTCGTAATTCTGCGATTCAGCAACGGAATCGGTCAGTAGGGCCTGAAGCTTGGAGCAGCCTGAAGAGGGTCGTACCTTGAGCAGCATGACCTGAGCCTCTTCCTTCAGCTCCAGTCGCGGCTCGGCGAGCATGTTATTGAGCTCTTTCTGCAGCTGATCAGGGGTGCCGCGCCAGCTCTGGCCGACCGAATCTTCGGCCTTGAAGTGGTGCGGGTCGCCCCGAAGCTGGATGAGCCGGCGCGAGTTCGATTGCGACACGTCCTGCCGAAGCGGCCAAAGCTCGGTCGGTGCAAGCCCATCCGAGTAGACAACCTCTCGATCGAGCTTTTTGAACTCGCGGACCGACGCAACCGAGAGCTGGCCGAACCGCATCTCGTTGAGCATGTCGACCATCTTCTGATCCTTCTGTCGGAAGACTTGCGTCAGGTTGACAGTCCGTGAGATCGTCTCCTTCCACAGCTGTGCCTCGAAAGCAAACTTGACATTATCGTTCTTGGCGACCGGCGGCAGCTGAAAGAAGTCGCCGCAGATAACGACCTAATGGATAGAACAAGAGGTCAGGAAGAGCAGCAAACATCTGTTGTCGCGGACGACGATGGCGCACCTGAAGCCCGCCGAATGGCGCCGGATTGCGGCGAAGCACTTGACCAATTTTTCCAAGCTTATCGAAGAGCTCGCCGTCGACCATCGAGACTGAAAACGGGGAAACAGTCCGTCGGCATACATCTTTGGCACGGCCAAGCCGGAGCATGCGATCGACGTACCCTCATCAATGATTAGCGCCTTGGTCCGCGTCCATCGTTGCAGTGCCTGCTGATTCTTGCGAATCCTCTGGATACTGCGAAAGGTCGCGCGCCATTAAAATCACGATTGGTTCGACACGAGTCAAAGGGGAGAACAGAGGACGGCGTACAGCTTCTCGACAGGCTCAATGCCGATCCCGATGCCCGCCCAAGAGTGCAACGTTGTTCCGCCGACGTGACAGGCGGCAATGCCGGTCGCGGCTGTGACGGCGACAGCCTCGGGCCGAATCTTCCACTTAAGCTTGAGCTGGGTGATGATCTCACGCAGCAGGACCGACTTGCCCGTACCTGAGGGCGGCGCGCGCATACATTCGGATCAGCTGCAGCAAGATCACTCGGACGAAGCAGGAGAGACGCACCGGCCGACCCGGTGAAGAAGATGTTGAGACCTTTGTCGACAACCATGTCGAGGACCTTCTTCTGCTCGTCGGACAGCACAATCTTGCCCTTTTTCATCTTCGGCGGATCGACCGTGACGAGGGGTTTTAGGTTTGCCGACATCGAGTTCTCGGCCTTGGGTACGACAGCGGCCACCTTCTTGCGCCTGCAGGAGGTAGATGTGAGGGTCAGCAGTCGAGATTGACGAATCGAGCGAATGCGCGCGCGCGCTCGCGGCACACGAGCCGGAAGCTGCTGCGGAGTCGAGAGAAGGATGCCACGCACGGCGCACTAGCGCCCATCAAATCGACCCAGGTGTCACTCGAGTCGCGCTCCTTGGTCAGGAGGGAGCCCGATGAGACTGAAGGTGCAGACTCAGCCGAGCCCTGAAGCTTCTGATACGAAAGGACAGCCAGCCGACGGCGGCTGCGGGGCGAGAGGGGAGCCGGCGCGGGCTCCTTCGGGTCGGTGAACGACGACGACTTATCAAATAGCCGGGACTTCTTGACCGGTGGTCTGCGAGTGGCGACCGAACGAGAGAGTAAAGAGTTTAGCATAAGGCTGAGCCGGTCGGAAGCTCAGTGGGCTCAATGCACGCCCACTTGGGGGCCTGAGCTTCCTGCCAAGGTGGGAGGTCAGGTGGAGTACAGGCGAAGTGGGGGACGCACTCAACTCTTCGAGTTGGCTCGTCGTCGAGGTCAAGCTCGATGACATCCGACGCCGCTCGCCCTTTGCCCTTCTTGGCGTTGGGACTGCCATTAGGACCGGCGAGATTCGACGACGAGGTTGAGCCGCTCGCAGCACCCTTGACTGAGGACGACGCGCTGGCGCCTGCCGTCGAAGACGACCAATCGCGCTTGATGGACGAGAGCATGCGTCCGGTCGGTCTGATGTTACTGAGATCGAAGCTGGGCCGACTGGCCACTTGAGTTCCGCAAAAGAGATCGCTTGAGAGGGTGACGGCGACGGCGGGATAGCGCAAGGGGGTCAGGGGCAGCTTGACTTCTAGTGCGGCGGCGCGTCAGGTGTGTAACTCAGATCGTGATCAAGTCACGGCCCTCGCGGATTTGGACGCCTGGCCTGGCCGCCAGAGCGCTCGGTCGCCGCCGTCGCGAAGCCTGTCGAGCAGCTTCACCGTTAACCCTCCCGCCCGCTCTCAACATGTCTGCCCCTGCCGAGACTGTTCCCAAGACCGAGACCATGGACGTCGACGCCAAGCCCGAGGCTACCGAGGCCGTCGCCTCGTCGTCGTCGTCGGCCGCTCCGGTCACGATCGCTCCCGAGGACGCTGCCGAGGCCGCCGAGGTCCTCGCCCGTGGTCAGTCTCCTCAGCTATCTGCGACCTCGCTGGTCAACGCCGTGGTCCTGGCTCCTAGCTATCGCTCATAGGAGCTGTTGCTGACGACTCAGCCTTTCGCTTGGCTCACCAACTCCTCGGTACACACCTGCCCCTCTGCGCGCGCGCCCGCTCGCAGTCGAGTTCTACTTCAACGACTCGAACCTGCCCTACGACAAGTTCCTCTGGACCACGCAGGGTCTCCCGACCGGCCAGGGCTGGGTCTCGATTGCGCTTGTTGCCTCATTCAAGCGCATGCGCGACCACCTGCACCGCGGCATTCCCTGGATCGCCCAGGCTCTCCGCCAGAGCGACGGCCTGCTCGAGGTTGACGAGAAGGGCGAGAAGGTCCGCCGGGCGAAGGAGCTCAAGGCTCCGACGGATGCGTTTGGCCGCTCGGCTTACGTCGTGCGTTGCTCTTTGTATTGCGTCCGAAGCTGATGGACTGCCCACTGACCGCGACACGTGTACCGCTTCCTCCCGGGCGCGTGCAGAAGGGCTTCCCGGACGACAGCCCCACGCTTCAGGCCGAGATGGAGGCTTGGTTCTCCCAGTACGGCAAGGTCAACGCCGTTCGCAAGCGCATGACTGAGGCCAAGAAGTTCAAGGTGCGACCGGTATTCAGGCCACCTAGTCCTGGCCGTCGCCTTCAATGCTGATGCACGCGTTGTCTCTCCTCGGCTGGTACCGTAGAACTCCGTCTTTGCCGAGTTCGCCACCATGGAGGACCTCGAGGCTTTCCTCGCTCTGGAGCCCAAGCCTAAGTACGGCGAGACCGAGATGGTCTGCATGTCCAAGTGCGTCCTTCGTTAATTCGGGCTGCACAACAACGCACACACCAGCTAACCGCTCGAGTGGCCCCCCGTCTCGTAGGGACCAGTACGTCACGATGAAGATGGTCGAGAAGGGTATCGACCCTTCGACCAAGGCGCGTGGCGGCGGAGGCGGTCCGGCCGGCGGCAAGTTCAATGCTTTCAAGCTGAACGCCGACGGGGCCACTGCTGGCTCGAAGCGCCGCCGCGGCGACGACGATGAGGGTGCTAAGGGCAAGAAGCCTAAGCTTTCGGTCGAGATTGAGTACCTTGGACAGAAGCTCAAGGTCAACGAATCAACTTCGCAGCTGGAGAACCCGGAGCAGCTCGTGCCGCCGGCCAATCATGTTCTTCGTTTCACCGGTTTCGGTCCCCGCGAGGAGGGTGACTGGCGCAAGCTCAAGGTCGGTTTGAACGGTAGTCCCCACCGGCGCGTATTGGAATACCTGCTGACCTGCTCTTTCACTTGCGTGTTTGTCCTCCCACAGGAGACACTCGTTGGCCTCGGCTACGAGGCCCCCTTCATGGCGATCCCCAAGGATGCTGTCGCCGGCTCCTTTGAGCACGCCTCGGCGCCCTTCACGCCTGAGTCGGTCGCCGAGCTCAACGCCAAGAAGATCGAGATGAACGGCCAGCCGCTGACGTTTGAGATTGTTGAGGGCGACGACCTTCGCAACCACTACCTTTCGCGCGCCAACTTCCAGGCCAAGCGTGCGGTCGAGGATGCCAAGTCCAAGGGCACGTCGTCTTCGGGCGGTCGGGGCGGAGGTCGTGGCGGTCGTGGTGGCCGGGGCGGAGGTCGCGGCGGAGGACGTGGCGGCCGCGGTGGCAACAACGGCGGTCGGGGCGGTAAGAAGGAGGACGGCGACAAGATGGACACGGACGCCAAGCCGCCTGCGGTCGAGGAGGCTAAGCCCCGGGTGCGTCCGTTTGCTGTTGCATGTTTCTCGTCGTGTCATCTAGCTGACCGTCTTCCTCCCCCCTTGTCCTCACTCTTGAAGGCCATTGACAAGGACGCGCCCGCCGGTGAGGGCGTCCGTGGCCGGACTTCGGCACCGACAATTGCCTCTACCGAGTAAACGCAGGCGGGTAGTCGTCGAATGCTGACCAGTGCCTGGAGCGAGGCCGGGGCAAGCCCCACCTTCCTGCTCTCTACGATGAACCCTGTCTCCGATGCTTTGTTCGCGGTGGAAGTGCTTTCCTCGTCGTCCTTTGTCCGGCCACTTTTGGTCTCCGCAGTCGAGGAGGCGCGAAGTGTGAAGAGACGCGCCACCAAAAGAAAGGGGCTGCTCAGTCTGCGGTTGCTTTTAGTGGTGTGCTGCGCGGGTAGGTGGCGAAAGCCAAACAACGCGGCGAGCCCTTCACGTTCGCGCTCGCTTGTCCTCTGCTCCCTCTGGACCACCGACCACCTCTCTCTTTCTCTTTCCCCCTCTCCTCAAGCCTCTTCTCCTCCTCTCTCGCTCGGCCTCAAGCTTCTGTGAGTCACTTTGCCATCTGGCTCGATCTATCCTCTCTCCTGACAGCCTTCCCGCGCCGCAGCAAGCCGTCCCCCTCCAAGTAGACCCGACTCGCTCGACGCGACTGTCCTTCCCTTGCTCGCCTCACACTTCCCTTCAACCCTTCCTTCATTCTTGTCGTCATGCTCGCTCCCTCGCTCGCTTCACTCGCTCTCCTCTCTTCGGCCGTCGTCGTCTCCGCCTCGTCTCACCGCGCCGGTCGCTTCCCCCACAAGAGGGCCGCCGACGACCTCGCCAAGCGCCGCGACGGTGGCTCGAATGCTCGGTCCGTCTGCCCTGCCTGCATTTTTGTTCAGTCCAAAGCAAACCTTGCTGACGTCCGCTGCTCCTGCTCTTTCAGTGCGACCTACTACGACACTTCGGTTGGCCCCGGCGCCTGCGGCATCGTCCGTGCGTTTTCTTTGCTCTTCCCTTTGACGCGCGCCAGGGCCGCGCGCGGGCGGGAGGCGCGCGAGCAAACGGCGGCCGGCCCGAAAGCACGCGCGTCCGCGGCCGCAGCCCCATGGTCGATTCGCCGCTGATCTTGACTCTGCCTCACCCCCCTCAACGACAACAGACCAGAACAACGAGTGGGTGAGTAGGCCTGGCCCCTGCCACGGCTCAATGGCTACAAGCACGATCGCTGACGCCGCTGATTGCTGGCATCGGTGCAGACGGTCGCCCTCAACTCTGATCAGCTCCGCGAGTGGGGAGGAGGCTACCCGTCGGCCGCCTGCGGTCAGACCATCAGCATCCAGTATACCAGCGACAGCGGTGTGACGTCGACCAAGCAGGCAACTATCCAGGTGGGTGCCGGCCGACGACGCCGACAGGCTGAGAAGCCCCAGCGCTGACTCGAGACGCCCCCTTAATCCTCAGGACGAGTGCCCAACCTGCCCCTACGGTGGCCTCGATCTCTCGACGGGTCTCTTCGAGTCCTTCGAGAACTTGGGCAAGGGCGTGCTCTCAATTAACTGGTGGTACGGAAGCAGCGGCGGCTCGCCCGCTCCTGCGCCTACGACGTCTGAGGCTCCCGCCCCGACGACGTCCGAGGCGCCCGCCCCGTCTACAACCGAGGAGGCCGCTTGGACTTCGACGACGTCCGAGGCTGCCTGGACGCCTGTCACTTCATCTGAGATGGTCGCCTCGGCGTCATCCGCCGCCGCCGACGTCAACATTGGCGCCGCCGTTATCCCTGCCGAGTCGTCATTCTCGTCGTCCGCTCAGGCTGCCCCGACCACTACCTCCGCTGTTGTCCCCGCTGAGACGTCGGTTGCTCTAACGACTCCGTCTACTGCCGAGTGGCTTGCCCCGACGATGTCCTCGGCCGAAGCTTGGGTCGCTCCGACCACGACCGCCCTTGCCTGGTCTGCCGCCGCTCCCTCTGCCTCGGCCTCACCTGAGCTTGTCCTCGATGGTCAAACGCTCTGTCCCTCGTACGACCCTTCCAGCGCTCCAGGTCCACTTGGCATATCGCTGACTTCATGTCGTTCTCGACTTTTCAGCACGCCGCAGTTTGTCGTCCTAGCCAAGGAGACGGTCCTTTACAATGGCACCGTCCTCTCGTTCCTGAACGAGTCGCTCGCCGCTACTGCTAACGCCACCCTCTACAACTCAACGTCGCCTTACGACCTCGCCGACTACCTCTGCTACAATGCCACCCTTTTCTCGGTCGACCTCTACGAGGCTTCGACCGCCAACGCCACGCTCGCCTCAGTTGTCGCCAACGTGACCGCGCCGACGACGTTTGGCCTCTTCAAGACGAACGCGACCGTCGTCAACTTTGCCAAGTACGCCGCCACGACCAACGTCACCGAGCTCCCGGCGGCCAACGTGACCTTCCTCCTCGGCACCAACGTCACTCTTGCCTCGTTTGAGTCCTTCGTCGCCGCGACTGCCAATGTCACGACGGCTGAGCTCCTCGCCGCTGCCTCATCCGGAGCCGACAACTCGACCAGCCACGCTCTCGTTGAAATCTTTGACATGCTCGCCGCCTCGCGCTCCCCGGCGACAGCGACCTGCCTCGAGCAGTCCATTGTCGACAAGATTGAGCGGGCAGAGGCCGTATACTACGAGGACGACGACTCGCTCCCGTGGTGCGATGACGAGGACGAAGAGTACTAAACGGCTCCAGTCCCTCTTATTCTCCCCTTCTTCTTCTTCTCTTCTCACTCTCACGACCTCTCAAGAGCCACCTCCTTTGACAGGCCTCGCTCTCTTACCTTGCCTCCCATCCAAAAGCGACTTCCTTCTGACACGCACCGCTCCCCCTCTAACGGCATTGCACGACCTTCCTTGACCTGCCTCTTTCGGTTCTCCGCCCATCGCTACTCGTTCTTCCCGCCATTACATCGCCCAATTCTGCTTTCCTCAGCCGCCGCTCAGGAAGCGGCGCCGCTCGTCGCTCCTCTTTGTCTAGGCCCCCTGGTTCTCTCGCTTGTAGCACGCTTGGTTCGTCTTCCCAACACCCTTCTCGCCATGCTGGCTTGGCACTTAGCATTCATGAAGACTGGCTCTTCCTATCAATTACGAGAGAAGGGGAGGCATCGACACAAGGTGCAGGTGGAGCATGAGGCGTACTTTGAGGGTCTGCTGAGTCGGCCGCGCTACTGGCTGGCCCCAGGCCCGTGCTCACGGCGGAGTGTGGCCGCGTCGCGCGCAACTTCATCCGCTGTAAGATGGCGCTCGGCGACTGTTGAGTCGTCGAGCTTGGACGTCACCGTCTGATCGTACAACTCGCGGTACGACGGCTCAGGCACGGCCTCGTCCTCGCCACCCCTGCCTGATTTTGAGTGCAAGACCTTGTTGAGGCCGGCTGCGAAGCGGGGGTGCAAGGATCAGCGACAATCAGCATTTGCTAGATGCGAAACCAGAGCGGGGACGGCAGCGCACCCTTTAACTTCTCCTTGACTGACGGTTTCTCCTGCGAGGCGTCGCTCGCATTGGATGAAGGCTCGTTCTCACTCGTCGGCGCAAAATCGGCATCGGCCCGCCGAGCGGCCTGTGCTGGCGTTGGCGCAATCTCCTCATTGCGGTCGTCCCGAGCGGCTTTGGTGGAGGTTGACGAATGCGAGGTGCGGTCGGTCGTTGGGGTTGTAGTGGGCCCGCCACCGGGATGGCCGTCGCCGGCGATCGACGTCGGAAAATTGGCGCCCTGAAGGCTTGTCGAGCTATGAAGCGAAGCCAGTCAATAAGAGCGATCGCGATTCATCGAGTATGGGAGAGGCAAGACGCACGAGTAATCCTTACCGACCGCGCCGCCGCGCAAGTTGTCAACCGTCACCTCGGGTCCGAGTGCGAGGGCTGCAAATGCCGGTCCAGGAGCCGTCTCACTAGAAGATGATGACTTCGAGTCGCCAGATGTCGGGGCCGCCGCCGACTTGCGCTTGCTCTCGGGAGAACCGCCGGGGTGGTCGTCGGTGGGATTCGAGGTCGGAAAGTGAGCCCCCTGCAGCGTCGTCTTGCTATACTCCTGTAGTAGCCAATCAGGATATGCTCACACCGAGTAAGTGGTTGAAAGAAAGAGGGCGCAGTGCTGAACTCGAAAGCATACCTTGCCAACGACACCCCCGCGGAGATTCTCAGCGTTGCTTTCGCCAAGGGCGGGCTCCGCATAGTCGGGCTTGTCACTGTTCGACGAGTGCGAAGAGCGCTCTCCACCGCTAAGCACACCCCTGTCGCCTCCTGGGTGATCGTCCGTCGTGCTTGACGTGGGGAAGTGGGCACCCTGGAGGGTTGTCTTGGTGTACTCCTGCGACGAATGTTGCAGGCGATGGGCGTTGCGATGGAGTCAGCGTCTAGTCAGTTTACCGTCCACATGTCATTGCCTGCAGCGCGCACCTTACCAACGACGCCACCCTTAAGGTTCTCGGCGTTGCTGTCGCCGAGAGCAGGCTCAGCGTATTTAGGTCGGCGGCTGCTGTCGTCGTCATCGGCGTCGGCTGAGCCCGAGGGCGTGGAAACGGACGACGTGTTGTCGTAAGCGGGTTCGACTGTCGAGCCGGTCGGGAACGCCTTAGACTCGTCTGTCTCGTCAGAGGCTGCAGCACCGGGCGTCGAAGGCTGGTTGTTGGCGAGGGTCGGGAACGTCGGAGGCGTGCCGAGGACTGAGGCGAGGAGGTTGCTGCGGTCGACGTGTGCTAAGGCGCATCAGTTGCAGGTAGGAGGCCTGCTAGGCCGCTAGCGAACAGTGATAAGCAGCAATTACGCACGACATGTCGCTGAAGTGAAGAAGCACGAGTAGGCTGCTGTCGTGATGGTTGATGGCGGACGGGGCGGGTGAGCTGGATCGATGGGCGGCCATCGATCTCCCCCGTCATTGCCAATGCACCTGTGCGGCCGATTGATGCATTTCAGAGGACACGCGCGAGCCATCTGGCACGCACTTGGTCGCGACGACCCTGAGCTTGACCGACCTCGCTCTTTGACTTCTCTTGCTTCGCTCAAACTCCTCCGTTCCAAACACCGGCCCCTATCCCTCGCCAGGCAGATTGATCCCGTCACTGCTTCCCGCTCGGACCTCTTTCTTTTGTAGCCAACTCTCCGGATGGCCTCGCCCCAACCGACGCCGGCGCCCGCGTTGCCCGAGCTCGAGGGCCTCCTCCGGCTGTCATCCAAGCGGACCCACTCGCTATACCTTGCCTCGTCGTCTTTCTCGCTTCCGGCCGATCCGATCTCGACGGCGGCTGGTCAGCGGTCCAAGATTGTCGACGAGTACCGCGATAGCGTCGTCCTCCCGCCTTCGCTCGCTGGAGCCGGCGCCAAGCGGGCAAAGGTCGAGAACGGCCCGGCCAAGGCTGGCCGGCTGATGCTTGAGGGTGGCAGCGCAGGCGGCACGACGAATGGTCGGGCAGCCGAGGCTGGACCGAGCCAGGAGCTCGTCAGCTACCGGCACAGCCAGGGTCTCAATGCCGAGGGCGGCGCCAACCAGAGCCGGCTGAGCAAGGAGCTCATGCGGCGGAAGGAAGCGCGGGAGGTCGTGCCCGAATATCACCCGCAGTGTGCGTCCTCTTCTTGCACTGCTTGCATCGCGCTTGTCAGCAGCAGACTCCTGCGTTGCCTGCAGCCGAAGGTCGTTGCCTTGGCTTTGCTCGACGGCATCCAGGGGTCTCGCTCGCTGCCCGCAAGCAGAGCGCGGACCATGCCGGTTGCTCGCTGTTTTGCGTGTCCAAGCTGATTATCGATTCTTCTCGCTGCTCCCAGGGAAGCTCACGCGTGTCATCTCAGGCCATCTCGGATGGATTCGATCCGTAGCTGTTGAACCGGGGAACCAGTGGTTTGCGACCGGCGCCGGCGACCGGGTCATCAAGGTGTGGGACCTGGCTTCAGGCGAGCTAAAGGTCTCGCTCACCGGTCACATCTCGACCGTCCGGGGTCTCGCCGTCAGCCCGAGGCACCCGTACCTCTTCTCGGCAGGCGAGGATAAGGTGTGTCGGACGCTTCATTGGAGCCACCAAGGCAGGCGTTAATGATCTGAGCAATAGCGCTGACGATCTGCTTGCCGGTCTGTCATCTCCGCTTCCCTTACACAGATGGTCAAGTGCTGGGACCTCGAGACCAACAAGGTCATCCGGCAATACCACGGTCATTTGTCGGGCATCTATGCTCTTGAGTACGCCCCCTTCGTTTGAACCGTCAATCACATCCTCCGCTCACTCCGGCCCTGCTCCTTGCTTCAGCCTGCATCCAACCCTTGACGTCCTCGTCACAGGCGGACGGGACGCGACCGCTCGAGTGTGGGACATGCGAACGAAGGCCCAGATTCATGCCCTGACCGGCCACACGGGCACGATCGCCGACATCAAGTGTCAGGAGTCGGACCCGCAGGTGATCACGGGCTCAATGGACTCAACGATCCGGCTTTGGGATCTGGCCGCCGGCAAGACAATGACGACGCTCACGCATCACAAGAAGAGCGTTCGCGCGCTCGCGGTCCACCCGATAGAGTATTCATTTGCGAGTGGCTCGGCCGGCGGCAACAAGTGCGGCCCTTTATCCTGCTTCGTGAGCCCATCCTGCCTGATACTAATGAGGCGCAATCCCTCCGGCCCTCCTTGCAGCATCAAGAAGTGGAAATGCCCCGAAGGAACGTTCGTCCACAATTTCTCCGGTCACGATGCCATCATCAACACGATGTGCGTCAACGAGGACGGCGTGCTGTTCTCTGGAGGTGCGTTTTCTATTGGAGTTGCCTGCTACTGTGCGCCCTTCAGTTCTTTGACCCTCCTTGCTCGTCTGCTGCCCTCCCTCCTCACAGCCGATAACGGTTCCATCACGCTTTGGGACTACGCGACCGGCAAGCCGTTCCAGCACATCAAGGACATTCCTCACCCCGGCTCGCTCGACGCCGAGAGCGGCGTCTTTGTCAGCACGTTCGACAAGACCGGCACGCGGCTTATCACGGGCGGCGCCGACAAGACGATCAAGGTAAGCCCTTCCGCAGTTCTCTCGGTCGTCACTGGATCTGTCGCACGTCGCCGCAATTTGCTGATTCTGATGGCTCTGTGCATCTTCAAGATCTACTCGGAGCAAGCCTGATGCTGGACTCACGCTTCAAGCGTACAGACGCGTCAGGGTCCTCGTCTCGGAGGCGCCGTGTCTGTCCTTTCGACATGACAGACGCTCAGCCTCTCTATCATGCTTTGTACTTGTGATCGTAACAGGCCGTCAGCGGGAACTGCGCCCTTGGCCTTTGAATTAGTAGCCGTGCCGGATTGAAAGTTCCTCGCGTCGGTCTCGCTCGTTTGCCCTTGTCGTGGCCCCGTCCGCGCACGTCAAGTAAGACTAGCTCAACAACCATCACCTCCTGCCACTCGCCTCTTCGCCATCATTCTTCCATCTCGCGACTTTCCTTCTTACCTTCGGCGACGGTCGCTGCTCGTGTATTCATAGAGCCGCGACCGCTGGCATGTCCATCGCCTCTTCGAGCCGGCCGACAGCGCCTCACGCCGCTCGTGGCGACCGGGAGCGGGTCGAGCTTGGCGACCTTAACCCGCTCGACCTCGGTCTTTCTATCAATCCCGGCCGAGCATGGTGCCTTGCTCGAGCAGCCTCACTCGGGACCTCCACGATGCCCACGGCTGTAGCTGCGGTGGATGAGCCCAACGGAAACGGCAGCCCACTCGTCCAGCTCCTGCGCCGGACTCTGGTCCCCAAGTTCTCTGACCATCCGAGCTCGATAGCCTCGTCGTTCGGTGTCACGGATGATGACCTCGAGACGTCAACATCACTCACGGTCGCTGGGCGGCCTACTGAACGGCTCACCTGGGAAGGTAACGCTGCCGCTTGGACACGAGGCGTTGAGCTCGTGCGCTCGTTCGTCTTCGACTCGCACGAGCGGGTGTCGGTCGCTGCGTTCGCGTCATTCTCGCTGCAGTCGGCGGCCCGGCGGTCACCTGTCGGTTCGCAGACAGGGCCCTCGAGCGGCCCACTAGCAGCGGCCTCGGAGCTGTCGTCCGAGCAATCTGTTCTCCCGCCTCAGCTAGGACCTAAGAGTCTGGCGCGGCCAAAGCAGGTCCGAAGGGCCAGTCAGGCTCGCGGGCCACGCGTCTCTGAGGGCGCGTCTTTCGTCCGGCAGAGCGCGCATCCGTCTGCCCAGGCGGACTCGTCTGCCTTCCTCCAGGTCCCAGCGGCGTTGAATTCAGCAGCACCGGTGCCAAACCCTTCCTCATCGATGGTCCCTCGCAACGCCGGCGAATCAGGAACCTCGACCTCCAGGCAGCCTACCAGCGACCCGCAGACGCCCGCCGTCTGCTTCCTATTCAGCGACGCCCTTCACATATATCCGGCCTCCGGTGTGCGGCAGATCGTCTGGCTTCCATGCCCGATGGAGCCTTCGCTGTGGGCCATCGAAGGTGGCGGGGTCGCCATGCGTTCTCGTGGAGATCCGTCGGATGTCAACCTGGGCCAAGGAGGTAGCCTCTTCGTCGTGCGATATCCCCTGGACGGCGTGCTCTTCGTCAGTCCGGGTGACGAGAACCTGATCGTCTGCGCTACAACGGCAGCAGCATACTCTGGGCCAGCGTCCAGCTTCGCGGCCGCGCGCGCCTCAAGAGCGCAGACGTCCCAAACAAGCGTCGGGATTCTGGCCGAACCGAGGACTTCTCGCTCGACGGCGTTTGCCGACCTCGACTCTGTCGTCGAAGTTGATGGTCGCCAGGTTATGGTGCCCGGCCTCGAAAGACTGGATCCCCTCACCCGCGACTGCCTCGGGGCCCTCGATGGTGTCCTTCCGTCGGCCGACCTGAGCGCGCTTCGTGTTGAATGTCTTCGGTTCGCCGGTCGGGCATGCGCGTCAAGCGACGCCCAGACGCCCTTCGACTGTCTGAAGTCGACGTTGCTGAACATTCTCGCAGGCGGCCGGTTGAGTTCGACGCCAGCGCTTCCACGCCTGTCCTCTTGGGAGCGGATCGCGAGCTTCAACAGGTTGTCCAAAGACCCCGCGCTCCAGACACTGGCAGCCTCACCCCCCTCTTCATCGGCATCAACGGCCTCCGGTCCTCTCCTTCCCCTAGGTGCAACTTGCACCGCCGCAGTCGTGCTTGCGCTCCATCTGCTGGCTGAGGATTACCGTCTCGACATACTCCGCTTCCAGGACCTGCGTGTCCTCGGCGGCCTCGTCGCGCAGCTGAGCTCATGCATTGGCAGGCGCGATTGGGCAGATCATTGGTTTCGACAGGGCTGCACGGTGCCCTCTCACACTGTGGGGATTGCTCCTACAGGTGAGACCTTGATGACAGACCCTGTGCCGTGTCGAGCGCGAAGCTGATAGGTTGCTCTTCTTCGCAGACGCTACATGCGAATCCTTACTGCCCACCCCTCCGGATATCTACGCTCATCTCCGCGCCATCCTCACCAGCAAAGCGACGACCTGTGCAGCCTGGCCGGTCGTCTCGTCCGGGTCGACCTCGTCGCCCTCTCTGGCCGCGACACTGATCGACCTCTATGGCATCCTTAGCACAATTTCACCCAACACAGCCGTGGACTGCTCCGCCGTTGTCGTCAACCGCATGGTCGCCAGAGGTCTTGACAGAGAACGGCTCCAGCGGATCCCGTTCGGACTCGCCCTGCCGCTGATGGCAGCTATCAAGACGTGCCGGACCGCGCCCTTGGCATCTTGGTCGCCCGCGGTCTTCAAGCTTATCCGGCGACCTGACCTTGTACACCCGTCTCGCTCGATGAGATACAAAGTCACCAATGGTGTACGTTCCAGAGGCATTGACAGCTCATAGCCCCGCACACGAGACTGACCAGCCAGAACAATCCTTCGCATAGGCTTTGGAGCCGGTGGCAACGAGATCACTCAGTCGGCCGCCGCCGCCGAAGAACGAAGCAGCAAAGCCATCGGCCCCACCCATCCTCGCTCTCCGCTTTGGTTCGGATAGGCGGTTAGAAGAAGTTGAGCGTCTGCTGTCCACAACGCGGATCTCGACCTTCAGGCTGCGTGATCGAGCTGGCTTGTCGTACGTTGATCGCGGCATTGTCGCCCCCTTCGTTCGCAGCTGATCTGTACCTCCAATGTCACGTCGCAGCGAGGACGAGATTGCCGCTCACCACAGGGTAGAAGCCGGCATGCTCATCTCTCGCACGCAGGCGCTGCCCGTTGGTCAGGGCATGTTTACGTACGCGACGTCGACCGCCGTAAATACCAGTGTCTTTGCGCTGGCGCCGATCGAGTTGACAGTCAAGACAGTGTGCGAGAGCGGTACCCAGACCGTTCAAGGCCCCTTCCTTGAGCCGGAGACGACGACCTGGCCCGATTTTGCCAACGGTGTTGCGCAAGCGCTTCAGATTCGAGCCGACTCGGCCGGCATCGATAATTCGTGGATTGTCTACAACAAGCCACGCGATTTGACGGCTACCCATGGCGGCTTCCTTCTCGGACTTGGCCTGACTGGCCACCTCCGCAAGATGATACCGTGGCACGCATTCTCTTATCTGGACGCCCGACATGAGCCCACCTCGGTC
The DNA here is from genome assembly GCA_014825765.1 of Cystofilobasidium macerans. Taxonomy (NCBI): domain Eukaryota; kingdom Fungi; phylum Basidiomycota; class Tremellomycetes; order Cystofilobasidiales; family Cystofilobasidiaceae; genus Cystofilobasidium; species Cystofilobasidium macerans. Next base: position 93,733 of record MVAP01000054.1, on the reverse strand, counting down.
GGCATTCTCCTCGGTCTTGCTGCTTCCCATCTGGCGTCATGCGACCAGCGCCTGACGAAGCTTTTGGCGCTGAATGTTCATGCGCTGTTACCATACGGCTCGCGGGAGCTGCACTCGACACCGCTCGTCCAGGCTGCTTCGATGACCGGCATCGGGCTCCTCTATCTAGGATCCGGCAACCGGAGGATGGCTGAAGTCGCCCTCTCCGAGGTCACGCGCCAGAGCTCGAACGAAGATGCGCCGGTCGAAGCCCAGGCGTACGCCTTCGCGGCCGCGATGGCTTTTGGAAAGATCATGCTCGGTCGCGGGGGCGAAGCCACAAGGACGGGCGATCCGCTGCTCGTTTCGCATCTGCGGACCCTCATCGATGGCCGCACGCCCGCAGGCGACGTTCGCGGACCCACCAACGGACAGCCTACGTCCAGGGCCGCCACGCCCGACCTCAACGTAACCTCTGCGCCTGCTACGCTCGCACTTGGACTCATGTACCTCCGTACCGGGCGCCAGGACATTGCGGCAATCCTGGAGATTCCTCAGTCACCCAGCGACCTACAGTTCATTCGACCTGACTTGCTTTACGCGCGGACACTGGCCCGCGGACTCATCCTCTGGGACGAGATCGACGACAGCGAAGCCTGGATTGACTCTAACCTGCCGGCCTTCCTTCGCACGTCGCTCGGTAAGCGACAGCGCGACGCCCCGAGTGTCGGCATGCAGCAGACGCTCGACCTCGCACGTCTCAACATCCTGGCGGGCGCCTGCTTCGCGCTGGCTCTTAGGTTCGCCGGCACGGCGCGCGAGTCGGTTCACTTGATCTTGCTCCACCACTTCGACGCCTTCTACGCTCGTGCTACTGCCAACGGTGCGTTCGTCTCTTTCATACATGGTGCTCTTGACTATCCTGACGCTGAGCCCTCCGTCAATGTCTTGTAGCGTCAACTTTCCAGCAGCGCATCCGCCTCAACGCCGCCCGGTCGTGTGTCTGCGTCGTCGCCCTCTCTCTCGCCATCACCATGGCTGGCACGGGCAATCTCTCCCTCCTCTACCGCCTGCGGCTGGCCCACGGGCAGCATCAGCGTTTTGGTTACGGTATCCAGCAAGCGATGCACATGTCGCTCGGCTTGCTATTCCTTGGCAAGGGCCTGGCAACCGTTGGCAACTCGCCGACCGCAATCGCAGCGATGGTCTGCGCCTTCTATCCGGCCTTCAATATCGGCCCGGGCGACAATGCGTCCTTCCCGCAGGCCTTCCGCCACCTCTGGGCTCTCGCTGTCGAGCCGCGCTGCCTCATCGCGCGCGACATCGAGAGCCGAGAGCCGGTCTACCTCCCCATTAAGGTCAAGACGGAGGAGACCGGAACCTTTGGGTCGCGAGTCTATACCTCGCCGACGCTCCTGCCGCCGCTCGACTCGCTCGTCTCGGTCGCGATCGACAGCCCTCGCTATTGGCCAGTCGTTCTCGAGCTGCGCCAGAAGCCGAGTCGGTCGCCCACTGTCCTTGACCATCACCGGCCGCTTGAGAGCATTCTCGTCAAACGCCGTTCAGGATTTCTGAGTTACGCGGATGATCCCAGGGGCAACCGGTCCATTCTCACTAAGGCTGGTCTGACGACCGGGGTACCCGACCTCGGTTCGATGTCGGTCGCGCCAGTCGCAAAGGAAGGTATCACTAGTCTTCGCCAGTCGGTCGCGGCCTACACGTCCAACCCGTTTCTGTTGGCCTTTGTTCGGCGCTTGTGCGCGCCAGACGCGGATATGTCGAGGCCCTCGACGGATCTGCAGCAATTTTGCGAGAGCGTCTTACTTGAGTGTCTCGTCAATGACCAGCCGCAATTGATCGCCCTCTACCTGCATATCCGGCACGTCGGTCGACGGGCGGCTGCAGCGCCCCATTTCCTGCCAGCCGTTCAGATGCAGAACCTACGGCTCGCACTCGAGTCTGCCAGTACTTCTTCAGGCGAAGCCGCCGACCACCTGGCAGAAGACGAACGACAGGCCACGACGCTTCTCCGACAATCCTTCCTTCGAGAGACTACCGAGGCCATGACAGCGGCATTCGCGCTAGATGGCCCGCTGCGGACGCACTTCCAGCAATACCTCGGCGATGTCGACTTTGAGCCCCAGTCGGAGGCGGCTCGGAACGAGCTTGCGCTGTACCTGACCTCGGCTGGAGTCCCGTCATCAACGGTACTTGCCACTTTGCGCGACGCCGTTCTCAACGCTCGCGCTCAGATAGGCGGCCAGCAGGGAGTCAGTCACCAAGTGCTGGACGGCGTGCTTCGATTGCTGGTCAAGACGACGCTCGGCTGTCGGCTGCAACTTGCCGACCAGACCCCGGCTGGTCAGGAGGGGGGCAGCGATTTGGGCTGGGTTGGCGCCGCCCTCGATGTCTGGCGATGAGCATGTTTCTCCTTCGTCTTGCGACGACACAACTGGCCGCATCATCAGCTGAGAGGCCGTGCCCACGCCTGCTGGTGTCGACGAATAGAGTCGATAGCAGTCGAATCGAGTGCACCCGCTGGCCGGACCTTCCCCGCTCAATGAGCGAGGACAGGACTGGCGGCAGAGGGAGAAAGCGATCAGACGTTCCCCAACACCCCGATCTCGCCCGTCGGCCCCTCGCAAGCGAGAGGCGTCGGAGTCCGATCCACTTCATCGACGACTCCCAAGCCAGAGCAAGGGAAGGCCGCATGTCCTCCGTGAAGGGGCGTGGGTGGAGCATCATCGTCTCGCTTGAAGTTGTGTGGCTAGTGTAAACTAGCAAGACCAGTTATCTCTCTATAGAAATGAATCCTGCAGAGCTGGAGGAGCGGAGAGCGAGGTAAGGTAAGAAGAAGTCAGTTGAGGGGCTCGAAAGAGCAAGGGCAGGGGGGTCGGAGGGGACGAACTGTGGTCAATGAAGAGCCAACATCCGGTGCAGACCGGCCGCGATTTAAGAAGGGCAATCCAAATCTGTGTGGCTGAGGGCAATAGCACCGCACACGCACGACGACGGCCGCGCCGTCGAAGCCCCGCAGCAACCTAGTAACAGCGCCCGGTCGACGCCAGCCCGGCTACCGGCCATGCCAGTCATGATCTCCACTACTGCTCGGCCTGCTTCGTTGAGGGCCCCTCGCTCGCACGGCATATAGTAGGGGCGATTGATGAGCAGCCATGCAGTACAGCAGCAGGCACCCTCGCCCGCGGTCGTCCGGCGGCGGCGTTACGCCATGCTTTGCTCTTGTCGGCCGCGGGCAGCTGGTTCGGCACGGCTTGGGCCGCCTTCGGCGAACCGCGCACCAGAGCACGGCCTCTCAAGGAAGGGACCACGACGACGGGAGCAGGGCGCAGAGTGCAATCTTGCCAGCAACGACCACACGGCCGCGACACATCATCTCTTCAACGCCATGGCCGTGGACTCTGTCGGGCTTCCTCCGATAGCGACAGCAGCAGCAGCAGCAGCAGGCCAGGCGCCGCGACCCACCTCGCACAGCACTCTCGACGTCTCCTGCGCAGCGACCCTGACCGACGCCCAGGAGTCAATTGGAGGCGGCCCCAGTAAAGCGCTGGGTGATGTTATAGCCGAGAAGAAGGCCGGCGAGCCCGTTGTCGTTAGTTTCGACACACTCGGTCTCGCGCACTTGAACCCCCGAGTCCGTCCCTTCTCGCCTCCATTCTCAGCCCTTGGACCTCACGCTGACGGACGACGCATCTTACCCTCAGAGCTGGTCGCACGGCCGTCGGTCGGTCCAAGCTATGGGTCTGGTTCTTTCAGATGAATGATCTTCGCTGACCCGCCGTCTTTTTCACCTCTTTAGCTTTCTCATCGCAAGCCAAGCTAGCCTGCAGATGTTCTCGGGTGAGGTCGAGCGCCCGTCTGCGCTGCTTCTCGACCCGCTCGGCTGAGCGATGCTTCTTCACCGCCCCTCAGTCACGCTCGGAACCAGTATCTACGTTGCCTCCTATCCTGGCCTGAGGCAAGAGTTCGACGTCTCGACTGAGCTCGCGACGGCCGGCCTATCAACCTTCACCCTGGCGCTCGGCATCGGCTCCCTCTTCTGGGCGCCCTTGTCGGAGACGGTCGGCCGTAAACTCGTGCTTGTCTCGTCGTTGACGATGTACATCCTCTTCGGCCTCGGTCCCGTCCTCGGTAACAATATTGCAACCCTCGTCATCACTCGGTGCGCATCACGCTCGCGCGCTCAACGTATTGGCCAGCCGCATTGACGCTAACCGACGCCTCACTTGCATTTGCCCCTGGCAGCTTCTTCATGGGCTTCTGTGGTGCCAGTATCATGTCTAACTCACCGGGAATGCTAAACGACCTCTATGACAAGCACGAGATTGGCCTCGCCATGTGAGCTTGAGCTCGCTTTCTAAACCAGGAGGCGCAAGAGGTCTAATCACAGCCTAGTTTTGCAGGAGCTGTAACTCGGTCTCGCCCTTCCTCGGCCCGGTCTTGGGTCAGCAGTCTTTGAGTCTGCTTGAGTGGTGCCCACCAGTCTGATATCCATCTTGATTCGAACAGGACCCTTAATCGGTCGGTCTGCGGTGTCTGCATTGCAAAGCTGTGGGTGGGCAGTTGACGTCCTCCGCCTCCCTCGACCGCCATAGGTGGCTATGTCTCGATGTACGCAGGAGATCAAGCGTGGCGCTGGGTCAACAGTATTCCTTGGTGCGGACCTGCTGGGCTTCGTTCACCATTGTTTCCTCTGTCACTGACTCTAACTTTCACGTCGCACAGCATGCTTGCTGCTGTCGTTGTGCTGGTCGCGATTCTCACAGTCCCGGAAACCTACCCAGGCGTCATCCTGCAGCGGGAAGCCCAGCGGCTTGAGAAGAAGACCGGCTTGCCACACGTTTCGATTTACGATCACGGCCGGCCTAAAATGACGGCGTTCGAGGCACTTCAGATCGGGCTGAGGAGGCCCTTCGTCTTTCTAGTACGTCTTTTGTCGCGCGTAAGGGTACAGATGCCTGAACTGACGGGTCGAGCTGCAGTTCCTCGAGCCGATCGTCCTACTCCTTTCGACCTACATATCGCTCGTCTTTGGCGTCCTCTACCTTTTTTTTGCCGGTCTCCCGATTAGTCAGGCCACCCAAATGGAGTCTCAGGCGATTAACGCTCACTACTGACGGTCATTGGCTTTCTCAGTCTATCAGGAAGAGCGAGGCTGGTCCCAAGGTGTCGGCGCTTTGCCATTCTTGGCGATGGCGGTTGGACTCTTTCTTGGTGTGCCCGTGTCGCTTTACACGACCGGCCTTTATCGCAAGGCAGCGGCTCGGTCAACCAACGGCCGCGCGGCCCCCGAGGAGCGATTGTACTTCGCTATGGTTCGTCGCGCGCTGGCTCTCTTTGGAGAGCACCTTTTCTTACGCCATTGCCCCAAAACCAACAGTTCGCTGCCATCCTTCTCGTCATTTCGCTGCTCTGGTTCGCTTTCACAGCCCCGTCACAGATTCCTTGGCCGGCGTCCGTTGTCGCCCTCCTGCCGTTCGGCCTCGGACTCATTGGCATGATGACGTCGATCATGTCGTATCTCAGTGACACCTACACGATCTATAGCGCCAGCGTCTTTGCGGCCAACAGCCTACTCCGGTACATCTTTGGCGCTGCGTGAGTCCTCTGATGACTGCTCCGATCGTTGCCTCAATAGCGGCTTACCACCTGCGCACACATGCAGATTCCCCCTCTTTGGATCGGTGCGTCTCTCCTTAGTCACCTCTCGCGCTGCGAAAGTCCGCTAACTTTCGCGCAACCTCAGATCATGTTCCACAACCTTACCCCTCGCTGGGCACTCTTTCTTCTGGCGATGATCTGCCTGTTGCTGGCACCCATGCCCTTCCTTTTCTTTGTGAGTTTCGGCAGAGCTGTTCCGATCAAGTGCCCAATGCCGCGCTGACGACTATCAGCCAACCCCCAGCGATACGGAGCTCGAATCCGGTCATTGTCGAAACACGTCCCGGAGACGGTCGTTCCCCTGCCTCCGCCGGCGAGGCCATCGGTCGAGGGCGACCTCGAACGACAGGCAAGCGACCCTGCGCTCTTCCTTACGCAAGGCGACCGGGCGGTGCGCGTCGAGGAGCTTCAGGACGGCATCGCACCCCCGCCAGAGCAGGAGCAGGATCTCGCTCGGCTTGATGGCCGGTAGAAAAACCCCTCGTAGATGCGATCCCTCTAGATGCCTATGTGCCTTCATGTGCTGTCGTCTGCCGCCCGGAAGTGCACTCGTCGGTTGGCCGTCGGTGTTTTGCAGGATGACACATAGTCGATCGCCTTCACGCGCGCGTCATTCTACGCCTTCGGCCGACGGTCACCGCTCCGAAGCTCGAAGGAGCCCCCGGGCTTCAACGTCTCGACCTCCTCGCTCTGCTGCCCGGGCCAAGCAGCCGGGCGCTGGCCGTGGAGGCGGTAGCCAAGGTGGAGGGAAGCGACTCCCGGTAGAATCAGTTTCCTTCGACGATCTGCTGACGGGTCCGGCGCCTCGACCGCCTGTCGACGACCTCCTGCTCTCTGTGCCTTGACCTTAGACACCCATCATCCGGCTCCCTCCTCCTCCTACAGTTGGCCGCCCATCAAGCACCAGCTCGCTCAGCACTTACTTCCCGCTCGGCCGACTGGAAAGATCCGCTGCCCCTTTCTACCCTTGCGACAAAGCGTCGATCCCCGCGCTCCGGGTACTCAGCATCCGCCCCGACCCCATATTTCTCAGCCCTAAACCCTCAGCCCGCCTATCGACGCCGGCGCAGACTTGTTTGCGACAAGAAAGGCGAGTTCGCTGCCCATGCCGTCTCGGCAACGACCCCGCTCGCCGTCACCGCGTGCTGCTTGGCCATGCGGCGAGGCGCTGGAGAACCTTACCAACGCTGTGCTGACACGCAGTCGCCCCCTCCTCATATAGGCCCTCCTGAGAGAGTCTCCTCCCAGCTCCCACCACTGCCACGCTCATCCTTTCGTCGCCACCGTGAGCACCCACCTCAGCTAGGACAAGGGGAAACGAGCCACCGTGCTGAAGCGAGCTCCGTTCTTCTGACCAGTTCCCCTTCCGCCGCAGTCATGCCAAACGAGATTGCCCTGCCCCCGCCAGCAACCCAACGTTCGCGGTCGACGACAACCCGGGCAACCTCTTTGCTGCAGCCCATCCGCCAGCCTTCGCAGCGCCGCCCATCTAATGACCGCCAAGGATCTACCGTCTCGCGCCTGGCGAGCACCTCGCGCACGGCAACCCCTGACATCAACGGCTCGCACGTCTCGCTCCGCAGCCGACTCGCCGCCTCGCTACACTCGAACCGGAGCGACGAGGAGCTCAGCTCGGCCGGGGATGACAACATGACTGAGAGCGAGCTTGACACGGACGACAATGAGCGCGTCGCTGGCCTCACGTCGCTCGTCCAAAACCTTTCAGCAGCTTCGGGCTCATCCATGACTCAGGACGACCTCGAGGCGCAGGTTCGGCGACGCATGCGCCAGCAAAAGCGGCAGGCTCGAGCGAGGGCTCAGCGGACACGTGGAGATAGAGTCTCGTCAGACGACCACGCTGGACGTTCGTCCGGTGCTGAGCTGCATAAAGCTCGCAGTAAGAGGAGGAGGCGTGAAGACGGGCCCGACGGACCCTCGCTGCCAACAGTGCCAGAAGCGGACCGGCGCAATCGGCCCTCCTCCAGCCGGCCCTCCTCCAGCAAACGCCGAACGTCGCCTCCTCCGACGGCCAGAAGTGAGCCATCGTCGGCCCGACGGCGGACAGCGATGGCCAAACGGTCGGAGGAGGCCGCTCATGAACGGCACGAGAAGGCGCGTGACCCGGAGACGGGCGACTACAAGGATGCCCACCCGCGAGACCGCTACGCCCGCTTTGACCAGAACCTCAATGAGCCCTTCCTTCCGCCGACTGATGAGGAGAAGCACAGCCTTGGCACCCGCTTCCTCGCACCTGTCTGGAACAAGCTCACCGGCTACGAGCGGTCTTCGGCGGTCGGCATGAACGCCTCGACACCAGGCACTGGCTCCCTGGCCGACAACCGCAACTCGATGAGCGCCATCACCGCCCTGATCACGACCACCGGCAACATTGTCGGCGTCGCTAGCCCCATCCTCGGTACAGTCGGTCCGGCCTGGGAAGGCCAGGACACAAGCAACGGCCACGGCCATCGGCGGCTCGCTCGCTACGGCCGGCGCGAGGCAGTCGATGACTCGGAAGCTCAAGAGGCGCTCGAAGCCCAGTACAAGCGCAACCGCGCCCTTGAGCGGCGCGAGGAGCGGGCTGAGCGCCGGACAGCCCACCGGAAGATACGACACGACGAGAGGGCAGCGGCCGTCGCCTCGGCTCGTTCATCAGGCGACGCAACTCGAGTGTCACCTTCTTCGAAGGCTGAGTCATCGCAGGATCATCACTCGTCCCAGGCTTGCGAAGGTGAGCATGGGGCCGACGATGACCAAGACGACCGAGACAAAGTGAACGGCCACGAGGACGAGATGTCCGAGGAGCTCGCTCAAGTCGACGCCGACGAGGTCGTTAAAAAGGAAGGCGACGGTTCGGAGGTCAAGGAGGGCGCTGACAAGGTGCCGCCGCCTCACGAGACAACGATTCCCGACGTCGATGACGGCTGCTCTACCTCTGAGGCCGTCTCGGATGACACGTCCGATGGCGTGGCCGACATTGAGAAGGGCCAAGGCCAGGGTACACGCTCAAGCGAGTACGCCGGCTGGATTGGCAGTAAGCGCGGCGAGCGTCAGCAGCAGGAAATCTACATGTGGGTCTTGCTCGGCATGGACAAAAAGCTTCGCCGTCGGCTCGCTGACGAAGCTTAATCCTGTAGCACCCGGCACCGCGCAACACACGCGCAGACGCGCGAGTTCATCGTCCGCCTCGCCAATGCACTGATGCTGTTCGGCGCTCCGACCCACCGCATCGAGGGGAACCTCGAATCGGCTGCTCGCGTCCTTGAGCTCGACGCTCACTTCTTTTACCTCCGTATGTTGATCGGCCAGCGTCTATCACCTGCAATTCGTCCGTCTGTCCTGACTAGACCTTCTCTCACAGCTGGCATCATGGTCATGAGCTTCAACAGGCCTGACCAGGAGACGTCCGAAACGGCCTTCCTCCGCAGCTCTGGTGGACTTGACGTACAGAGCCTGCGAAAAGTTCACGTCGTTGTAAGGACTTCTCATTGTGTCGTTGCTCTGCCTTCTCTGGCCCTGTCACTGACCGCTGCACAATTCAGGCTCGCGGCGTCATGCACGACCACATCGGCGCTGCCGAGGGAGCGCGTCGGCTGAAGCGCATCACAGGCGCCCCTCCACGCCATACTGTTTGGCAGCGAATCGTTATCGTCGCCGCCTGCAGCTTCTTTGCGAGCTCGGTCGTCTTTAGCGGTTCTTTCGTGAGGATTGGCCTTGTATCGGCATTGTCATTCGCCGTCAATACTCGAGGCTGACATGCTTATGCACATCTGCTTGTAGCTCGATATGTGGGCGTCGGCGATCCTCGGTGGTCTCATGGGAACTTGTCAACATACCCTTGCCGCGTGGAACCCCTTGTTCTCGAACTGCTTTGAGGTGTGTGCTGCATGGCTCGTATCTGACTGTGACTTGTCGCTGACCGGCATTGCCGACTTTGCAGATCGCCATGGCGTTCCTCATCAGCTTCTTCGCGAAGGCTCTGTCGGCCTCTGGCTACTTCTGCTACGCGAGTCTGAGTGAGTGCAGGCTTCAACAACCGTCCACACCCTTCGGAATTGAACTCTAACACCCACCATCCTTCTCTCTGTGTAGCCTCGGCTGGCATCGGTAAGCTCCTGACTGCGAGATGGATAGACGGGGCTCCTTCTTGACGCTCTCATCCTGCTCGTCCATCCCGTCTCGCGATCACAGTCATGATTCTGGTGCGTCGGACACGTTCGTTAACCAGCATAAGCAAACCTTCTCTGACGCTCTTGCCTCATACATGCATTCACAGCCTGGCTACGTCCTTCTTACAGCGACTCTCGAGCTGGCTTCGAAGGTCCTTGTCCCAGGAAGCATTAGACTCGTCTTTGGTGTCATCCTATCGCTCTTCCTCGGCACGGGCATCAGTCTCGGCAGCAAGGTCTACGTCTGTGAGTCCCACTTTGCTAGTTGTTGAACAGTCGAGCTCAGGTTGCTGATACCTCTGCACTCGCAGTGATTGACCCCGAGGGCAGTGCTAGAGCGTCATCACTGGCGGCGAGCTCGGCTTCAGGCGACGTTGTCTGCGCCAGGAGCGGCCAAGAGCCTTGGTACCAGGCCGACATCAGGTGCGACCTCAGGATTGAGCTCTGCTTCGCTTCGCAGCACCCAGCTTACACCTGTCATTGGCGCGTCCTCAGCCCTTGGTTCCTGTTCATCACGCTCCCCGGCTTCATCATTTCACTCGCCCTATGGACCAAGGCTCGTCTCAAGACACGGCAGACGGCCGCGACATTCATCATCGCCTGCCTGGCCTATACGTCATACTTCTTTGCTAAGCGGGTCAGTGTCGGCTCCTTTTGCAAACGCACGGGATCGAAAGAGACAACTGACAATCGCCTCATCTGACGCCTGCCATAAGGTCCTTGACGAGGAGCCCGAAGTGACTTCAGCCATCGGCGCCGGCGTCGTTGGTCTCTTGGGCACTCTTTGGAGCCGCATTGCCCGCGGCACTGCCTTCACGACCCAGTCAGCCGCCATATTGCTTCTTGTCCCAAACGGTCTAGCCGCCGCGGGTGGCATTGTCATGAGTTCCTCGTCAGGAACCGAAAGCTTCAAGCAAGGCGCTGAAGTCGCCCTCCGCCAAATCCAGACCTCGGTCGGTGAGTGACAAGCACATGGCTGGATTCAGGGCCGCTTTGAGTAACTCACGCTCTCATGATCGTAACAGGCATCACCATCGGGCTCTTTGTTGCGAGTCTCGTAACCTACCTCGGCAGCAGAAAGAAGCGCGGTACAATTCTCAGCTACTAGATCGTCACGGACTAGATCGTCACGGACTCACAACTTCAGCTCTCCCGCAACCATCTCGTCAATCTTGTTTTCGTCTTTACTCCGCACACGCCTGGATCTGCTCGTTGAGCACCGCACTCGTAACCACGCCCGCCTCACCCTCCTATCTGCCCAAATTTATGACAGCCGTCGGCATTCCCTTGACTGCCAGATACAGTCGCTTCACGTTACACAGTCTCTTTGCTCCTTTCGCGGTGGTGCAATCGGTTCTAAATCTATTCAGGAACGAGCGCATCTAGTCGGCCCGCGGCCTGTGGTCCTGCCCAGCGACCTCCTTCCCACGGACCCAAACCTTGGCGATGTTGCGGTCATCGCCACAGTAAATCTGGTGTTCCGGGTAGGACGGAAGTCTGTCAGCACCAACCGATTGTAGCCAGAGAGCGTCGTGGTCGACCACGCACAAATCGCTCAAAGGCGCTCTCCTCCCACCCTATGTCAGCCTCCTCCTCCTCATCGAACCACATTCCTGGCGCGCCTCGCCGGCTGTTGACGTCGATCAACACCGCGTCCCACTCCTTGCCGGCTTCGAAGCTGCCGACGACACCGTCCAGGCCGACAAGCGACGCCCCACCGAGGGTCGCCATGTGAAAGACGGCCGAGAGTGGCAGGTGTGACGCGCCGGCAAACGACCCATCATTACTCGTGGCCGGCGACTCTAGATTGAACTTGAGGGCCTTTGAGCCGAGTATCGCAGTCCGCATCTGCGAGACGATGCCCATCTCGTACCCACCCGAGCAGTCCGTGCCGAGGCCGACCTATCAAGATCGCACGAATCGTCAGTCAACGACGCGAAACGAGCGCAGCCCCATGCGAGGCTGCACCTTGATTTGACGGTCGAGCATCTCGGCGACCTTTGCGATGCCAGATCGCAGGTTGAAATTGCTCGACGGGCAGTGTGAGATGCCAGACGACGTGCGCTTAATCACTTGCAGCTCTTCATCCTCCAGGTGCACCTGTGCAGGGGCGAGCAGTCGTAGACGTCAGGCGCCGAAGTGCTTACTGAGGCGGAGGCCGGCTTACGCAGTGTGCGAGCACTGTCCTCGGGCCAAGGAGTCCAAAGTGCTCGTAAACACCAGTGTACGACCCGTCCCAGTCGCCGCCAATCTCGGCAAAGAGCTCTTTGGTAAATGCGATCTCGCCGGTGTTCTCGGCGAGATGCGTCTGGATTGCGACGGGTGTGCCTGCAGCCTCCTCCGTTGCCGCGAACTTCCCGAGGCCTTCGAGCAGGTCTGATGTACAGGAGATGGCGAATCTCGGGGTGATTATTGGCTGGACGAGGGCGGTCTTGGGCGAGGGCGTCAAAGCGCGGATATGGGCAATCAACGACGCCGTGTCATCGAGTGAGGATTCGGCCGACTTCTCAATGTAATTGGCTGGGCAGTTGGCGTTCATGTTACACTAGCAGACGAGGTAGACAGTTCAGTAGCAGAGCGAGCCGAAACGCAATTAGGGAACCTCCCTCACCTTGCCGACGAATGCGCGCTGCCCTTGCGCATGCGCCGCGTCGGCAAGCACCTTCGATGACTCGAGGTGCAAGCTCGCATAGTAGCAACTCGTCGTCGTCTGGCAGCAAAAAATGATCAAGTCAGTTCCCCGACTTAATGTTGAGTGGCGGCGCTATCGATACATACGCCGAGGCTTAGCGTCCGGCGCACAACTTCTGGGTAAATGCGCTGCGCGTAATCGACGTCGGCGAAGCGGGCCTCGCGTGGGAAGGTGACGTTGTTGAGCCAGTCGAGAAGCTAAATACGGGGACGCCAGGATCAGGGGTCCAATCGACTCGGCGGAAGTCTACTGAGTAGCGTTCTCACCTGGTACTGGCCACCGGTCCCGATGTTTGGGTGCTGCGGTGCGTGCTGGGTCGGTCGCGCACGGTCAGGCACAGCAGCTATCGGCAACAGCTCTGCTCGGCAGGCGAGCCGATCAGGGCGCTCACCGTATGTGAGTCGACCAAGCCTGGGATTAGAAGCTGGCCCTTCTTGAGCCGGACGACCTCTCGCTCGTCGACAATAGATCCCCGTGCTTCAAGGACGTCGGCGACCTTATCAGGAGCGACTGACGGTTCGACCCATTCAATGCTGGTCGCAATAGCAGAACTCGCCGTCAGCGGAGAACAGCCTAAGAGATCGCGCAAGCAAGCAGGGCCGACTCACACGCCTTCGGACGAGACGCTGACGAGGCTTGAGCGCAGATACTCGAGGATAGAGGGATCAGTGCTGTGGACAAGACTGCCGTGATAGCAGATAGGCTGGAAGAGAGTAGAGGAGTCATAGCTTCAGTTCCAGCTTTCCTACAGCAGACCAGCTGACCAACGAATATGACACGAACCATGCTCGAGAAACGGGAGAAGAAAGCTTGGCCAGCAGGCGGTCGTTGATGGTCAAAGGCAGGTCCGAGGGGTGCCCATCATCAACCCTGGACGTCCTTCGGCGGGTGAGCGGCGGGCGGGCTCCGCCGGAGTCGGCCTGCCGATCCCTCCGGTGACCGGACGAGTACGGGCTCGCGGCACCGGGCAACTCGCTTCAAGATTATACAGGCATCAGATCACCACAGCGACACAGCAAACGGACGGGCGCGCCGTTATTATGACCGGCGACCGCCAATGCTGAGCCCTTTAACGACGCGCTCGACCGCGCGTAACGTCACGCTGAACCTCTTCTCCCTCTTCACGTTCCCAACCTCCCTCGATTCCGCCCGATTATTGCCCTCTGCTGATTCGTCGCCGCTCTCAGCGACAGCATCGGGCCTTACGAGCTCGCGCATCCTCGGCCCTCCAATTAGGGCCGCATTGGCGCACAAGCCACCTTGTCGTCGAAGGGCGCCAAAGTCGTCGAACTCGGCATGAAGGATCTCGTGCCGCCACGAGCTGTATGCCGCACCGGTCAGGAGGAGTAGCGACCGCGGTTCGAGGACGAGCATGACCGGCTCGGTCCTGGTTGCCAACTCAGTCCTGATTACTGACGTTGGCGCCGCTGCTTCGGATGCTGACTCGGAAGGCGGGGTCGAAGACGGCGTTGGCGGGTGCAGGAGCAGGATGACGGGCCAGAGGAGCGAGATCGTAGCCGTCGCGGGAAAGTACGCCGGTCCATCTGCTGGGAAGCGAAAAGGCATGGCCGTCAGCATCACAGCAGCGTCAAAGCAACGTTGGACAGAAGATGCAACCGACCTGTATGCGGATCAATACCCTGACCGCAAAGGTACCTACAGTAGCGCGGAGGTTTAAAGCAGATGTCAGCCTACATCCATCTTGGCCATTTCGACTGACAGGGACGCAACTCGTTGACGAGGACCTGATTTGGCTCACCGGCCTTGCTGCCGACAAAGGCACCGGTGTCGGCCACACGCTGAATGAGGTTCGGACTACGCACGTAGACCGAGCGGAGGAGGTTGTCAGGTGGTGATCTAGGCGAGCTAGATGAGCAGATGACCAATTCAATGGGGCGTACAACGAGTTGAAGTAAGACGGTAGAGGCTCCGGGATGAGAGCATTGTTCTTTGTGAGCACGCCGCCTGGCACGATTTGAGCAGAACCCGAGCGTCAGCTCACCGCCAGCAAGGTGACTTTAGCACAGAGATGTGGAGCATCGCATACCCCAGTACTGTAACCTGGGCGAGAGGAAGACGGCGGTTAATCAGCTGCGTTCGGAGAAGGACGTTGAGGTGGTCGCCTGCGCGCGCAAGGAACTACAGCGCAAGTCGAAGGCATTGCCTGCCTGTCAAGGGAGCGGCCGCACCTCCGCCCAGTTGGCACAGTCGCCCACTTTGGTAGTGGGCTCTCGTCAATCTCTAGTCAAGTCAGGAACAAGACACCATGGAAGGCTGGTCAGCGTCATGGGTTGGGTAGGGCTGCGCGTGGTGTGGAGGGAGGTCGACGGACTCTTGACGAGATGGTCCTCCTCGGCCTCAGTAATGAAGTCGTGAATATAGAAGAGCCCGTCGGCCGGACCGGGCACACTGAATGCCTGGAAGCGAGGGTCTTGCATTCAGGCCGCGAGGAGAAAGAGCGGAAAGGGGTGAGAGGCAAGCAGGTCGTTGTCGCAGGCGTTCAGTTGCGGCCAAAGCGGAGGCCGGCTCGCTGCCTGCCAACATTGATCTCCTCGCCTCGCCCTCTTTCCCTTCTTCCTTCTTCCTTCCCATATTAGCTAGCCATGTCTGACCGAGTGCGTGCTCTGCGATCTGTTTTCGCAGCCGAATGCTGACGTCTGAGCTTTTGTCGCTGCAGGGCCGAGGCCAGTCTTCCCGCGGGCGAGGCGGCCCGTCTGCTCGGGGCGGCCGAGGCGGCGGCGGTGCTGGCGCCGACAAGCCCAAGCGCGAGGCCATTCTTGACCTGGGCAAGTACGTCGACCAGAAGATCCGGGTCAAGTTTACTGGCGGCCGTGAAGGTGCGTAGCTGGTTCTGGTGCTAGAAAGCCTGCGGCAGTTGGGGAGGCGTGATCAGAGACGGCGCTGGTCTCTGGGTCCAGGCCCCGTTTGACATGGACGAGCAAGCCTCTCGACTCGCCAACTCCTGGCTCAACAGGCTGTCGCTTTGAGACCAAGGAACAGAAGCAGACAGCTGACGTTCTATCTCGCTTTGCTTCTTTTATTATTATACAGTGACCGGCACGCTTAAGGGCTACGACCAACTGCTCAACCTTGTCCTGGATGACGTCGAGGAGGAGGTGACCGGTACGTGCTGTTCCCCCCATCATCTAGGGGATGAAGCTGCGTGAAGCTAGTGCCTGATCACGAGGCTCAACCGCACGACTTGTAGTCCCGGTGAAGAGGACACGGACGCTCGGCCTGACGGTCCTTCGTGGACCGACGATCGTTCTGATATCGCCATGCGACGGTTCTGAGGGTGCGTACAATCCCTCACTTCACGTCACATCTGCAGCCATGCGAATCAGTCGTCTGGGCGCGAGATAATCGGTCCGCAGCCTCCTGGATTGCTTGTTCAGACGCGTCAAAGTTCTATTGGCTCCGCAGTAGGCGATGAGCCTCAGCAGCATCCTTTCTCACGGCGGACGCCCTTTAGGATTGGCTTCGCTCGGCAGGTTGCGTGACTGACCCGACAATCTCTTCGACTGCCTTCCCGCGCACGCAGAGATTGAGAACCCCTTCCTCGCCCCGCCCGAGCAGTGATAGTTCTGCTGCTCCTTCCGACCTCATGCATCCTTCATCGTCGTTTCTGGCTGTCGACCACCTCGCCCCCACCAGAAGGAAGTCCCGCGCTCGTAAGAAAACGTGCAATGCATAACGGGGCCTTGCGATCGGAAGCACATCGAATCAACGAAGAGAGCGGGCACAGGTCCGGAGCAGAAATGGGATGTTGCGGACGAGAGATGGTCGTCTCGGACAGCTATCGAATATGGCAAAGGCCTAAAGCAAGATTGACGAGCAGGCATTGAAGCGTTCAGGCAGTCGGTTGATGAGCCGAATTGAGGCAAACTTGAAGGCAGGCCGCAAGGCAATCAACAGAGTTGGCAGGCAGGATAAGTCCTGCTCTCAGCGTCTGATGCCTCCGACCCTGGCCTCACCGAGGCCTCGGGCGACGCCAAGGCCGGCGCCGAGCAGGCTACCGATCAGGCCGGCGCGGCCTGAGCCTGAGCCGAAGCCGTCAGCCCGCCAACCGGCATGGCCGAGGGCAAGGACGGCGGCGCGGAGAAGCCAGAAGACAAGGGCCTGGTCGGTCGGCGGCTGACTGACGATGGCGGCAAGCGCAGCAGGCACGCCGATTGTGCCGAGCGCCCAGAGGGTGAAGGCCGTAAAAAGGCCGATGGGGTCGGTCGGCCAGGTCGGGAGGGGAAAGACAACCGTGAGCCAGGGCACGCGCCGGACGACGGGCGGATAGATGTGGGCGAAGTCGGACCGGCGGTCGACGGCGGCAAGTAGAGGAGCCTGAGGCGGGAACGAGGCAGTATGCAGCTGGGCGGGAGCGAGCGCAAAGAAGAGGATAGCAGCCTCAATAGCGAGCAATCCGGCCGTCTGCCAGAAGGCAGGATGGCCAATCGTCGCCTGCTTGAGGGCGTTGACCGCCCGCTGAGGGAGGGAGACAACGCGGTCGACGCCGTGCTCGACTGATTTCTTGGCCTGCCGGCCCCGAGCCTCGATGGCCCGTCCGGCACGGGTGACCCGGGCCTCAGCGCGGTGGGCAACTTCGACAACCTTAAACCCGGCGCCCTCGACCGCACCCTCGACGGCGTCTTCGGCACCATCAATGACGGCACGAGCGCGGTCGAGCTCCGAAGCGAGGACCGCCTGGGCCTGTTTAAGCGGCGACGTCAACGCGGCGAGCGCCGGCTTGAGAGGTGACGTGAGAGAGTGTAAGGCTGATGACAGCGGCCGGGCAAGTTCAGAGAGCGGCGCCGAGGCTTGGGTGAATGAGCCCTCAGCCTCGTCCTCAACAAAGGGGGTACCCTCGCGCGTCTCCTTCTCCTCGCTCTCAATGTCGTCCTCCGACTCCTCGTCGTCGGTGCTGACTTGTGGACCAGCTCCGCTCAGTCGGCTCGTCCGCCGGACGGAGGAAGGAGTGCCGCCTCCAACGGAGGTGCGGCTCGTTTGACTGTGCTTACGAGGCGAGGCCGGTTCGATCGAAGACAGCCGGGGCGAGCGCCTAGAAGTGATTTTGGCCCCAGCGGACGAGGCCTGAGAAGCCAGGTAGGACGACGTCACCGGCGCGTCAGAGTGGTCTGATGAAGGTGTCGACGAGGTGAGGGGGCTGCACAGAGTGAGGAAGGAGGATGTCGCACGCAGTCAATGGGCATTCCATCCGCGCCCAAGGCGGTCTGCACAACAATGGGACTGATCGGCACGCACACTCGGACCGAGACCGTCAGGTCCTGCTCTTCCTTGAAGCTCAAAGGCTTGCTGCTTGGACGACCCTGCTTGGGCTTGACGTAAAGTTTCTTAAAACGGTCGTCGTGCATAAATTTCTGAGGGTTTGATTCGTTATAGGGATAGGCAGCCGTCAGTCAACAAGTCGAACGTAGCAAGATCAACAAGCGCCGGACATGCGCAGAGCCGAGCCCGCAGCTCTCAAGCAGCCGAAAGGCAGCGGCAGACGCACATCCTGTTTGGCGAGGAGCTCGTTGCGGATCCGGTCAATGAGCTCGGTCCGAAGCTTGACAGCCTTGTGGTCGAGGTCCATCGCTTCGGCGATCTCCTCGAGCCTGCGTTATGGTTGCAGAAGAGGGTTGCATCCAGACCGGAGCAACGTAGATCCGTGAGCGGATTCGAAAGATCGCGTCGAGACGAGTTTGAAGGGGAAAGAATCGCATTGACGACGTCGTAGAACAGGCGAGGAAGGAGGGAAGGATGTAAGAGGCGCGTTAGTTCAGCGGCGAGCAGATCGCCCTAGAGCTGGGGACAGGTGACCACGAGTCAAGACGGACGCGGATCGATTCTTATGAAGCAAACTGCCGCTGAAAGCCATGATGGGCGATAGAACGAGAGAGCGAGGCGAGCGCTACTGGCGAGAGGTTGAGAAGAGGTGGGGTGGGCGAGAGGCGGGATTGGGCTGAGCAGCCTGTAAGCCGTCCCGTCGTGACGTGGGGGGCGGGGCAGCGCGCGCGAGAAAGGGCGTCGCGTCTGGTGGGCAGAGGTGCCCGCCAAGCCAGCCGAGCTCGGCAGTCTCCCTCCAGCGCTACCACCCTGGCTCCTGATTATAGCTAGAAATGACAAACGAGCTCGCAGCTGTCTTCCTGTGTAATTCACGGATGGGAGATGATGGTGAAGCATGATTCTGAGTGCCGAGGAGGCGTCCGTCACCACGCGCCGCTTCAGCTGCCCTCGGCGAGATCTCCAGCTCAGCCCGCCGACCCTCCGCTACTCGTCCAACGTCACACCCCAACCTCGGCCGCCTCTAGAGTCGAGGAACTTCTCGCTCCCACTAGAGTAGTTCACCTTCTCCGTCCGTGCTCCCGCTGCGCCGGTATCTCTCAGCCCGCGTCGCTCCTCTTGGCGTGAGCCCGACCCCGTGCCGCGCTCGAGGGCACACCGCCTCGCCTCGCTTCGACCTCATCCGACGATGGGCCTCTTCGACCGTAAAAAGAAGGCCAAAGACCTCATCACGCCGCTTCCACCTCCAGGGGTGCACGACCCGCCCTACCTCGGCCCGCCGCCGGCCGCGCCGCCCTCAGTTGCTGGCACGCACTATGGACCCGTCCGTTCGGCACAGTCGTTCGTGCCCGTGTCGACCTCGCGTCCAAAGAGTCGCCAGCTCGCGCCAAGCCGGCCGTCGGTCGACGTCGGGCCAGGTCAGCAACAGTCATGGGCAGTGCCGAGTGTCGACCAGCTCCAGTCGCAGCAGCGCCGGACGACCGGTCCCACCGCTCGGGTTGACCCAACCGGCGGCCCGAGAGACGATGCTCGCAGGAGAGACGGTAACACCGGCCGGTCAAGCGCGGCAGATGAAAGGGTCCGTCCTCGCTCAACAATCTGCGCTTTCCTCCCTCGACGGCACTTCATGCTGGTAGCGGTGGCTAACGACGTAAGCCTCTTGCTCTCGTCGGCGTTGCTTTTGCGCAGGTATCTAGCGTACCGCCCTCGAACGGAGGGTCAGCGGACGACTGGCTGTCATCTAGCGCGCCTACATTGACGGCCAACCCGCTCTCGGTCGGCCAGAATCTTCAGCCAGCAGGGTCCTACGGCCAGCCAGCCTATGGTGGAGCCTCTCAGGGCACCTTGTCTTCCGGAGCGCCGCCTCAGGATTCGAACCTGCAGCATCTACAACAGCCGTCACCGGCTTCAGCGCAGTCGCGCAGAGGTCCCACTACCTCTTCGACGACACCGTTCGGCACGTCACCTCCGGATCGCACACGGCACTCGTCCCTATCAACAGTGCCAGCTGCGAGTGACGGACCAATCGCCGCTTCTTCGGGTGGGCTGGCATCTGGAAAGCGAGCGGGCGGCACCAACGGCGACGATCAATCACCGTCATCACACTCGCGGCAGCAAAGAGGCTTGTACGGCCCCCCTCAGCAGTACACCCAAGCTTCCGGCCCCGCATCACAATCGGTTCCCCGACGGGAGCTACTGCCGTTGAACACCAGTGGCCCGACGAGCAACACTCTTTTTGCCGCCTCGATGGCGGGTCCCAGTCCGCCTTTGTCTGAAAGCGTGCACTCACATCACGCGTCCTTTCAGCAGCCGCAGTCAACGCATCGCGTAGGAATTGCCCAGCACTCGTCGCCCGTCGCCGTCCAATCGCTACCATCGACATTAGCAGGCGGTGCCTCTTCCGCGGAAGCGTCATCTGCTCTCCTGCTACTCTCTGCGACGTCGCCGCTCGAGGCGCTCTCGTCCGGCAGCGTCAGCGGTCTGCACGCGAACGGCAACGGCACTAGCCGCGATCCGCCCCTTCCACCCTCTCTACCTTCAGTTGCGCCGCCATCGTTATCGTCGCTTTCGGGCGGCCAAGCTAGCTATGGCGCCGCGCCGACGCTTCACCGACCCTCGCATCATTCGTCTGGTGGACTTCATGGTGGCCCTCATTCCGCGTCGCAATCGAGCATCTCAACCATTGGTACGCAGCCCTCGGCTAGCGAGCGCTCGCATCTATCGACCTCGCTCATAGGTCACGGCGCAGGTCCCGGTCTCAACGGCGTTGACTGCGGCAGTCTCGGACGCCCACCGCCGATGCTGCACGGTCGTCAGAGGTCAGACAGCGCCCCGTTGGCCACCATCCCCAGCGCCAACTCTGTCCCCTCATTCAACGGCAATGCTGGCTCCGGCGGGACCAGTTCGATGCAGAAGCAACCGGACGACTCGCAGCTGCAGCAGAGCTACAGCTCTCCTCCTCATCCACCACTTCCGCCTCCGCCGCCACCCTTATTTCAAAGCGCACCTTTGGCGTCTCCGAGGAAGCCACAAGTAGCTAGCAGAGCCACTCCGACCTACGCTCCGCCGCCGGGCCCCCCGCCCACGTTGCGCCAGCCTGAACACGCGGCATTCCCACAGCAGCAGCAACAGGCTTTCCCTCAGCCAGCGTATCCTCAACCCATGCTACGCTACCCTTCGCCCCAGCCGTTCCAAGCTCTCGAGGTCAGCGACTACGGCGGCGGAACTGGCGGTCAAACCTATCCAGCGTCCTCTCAGCCTCTGCAATCGCCACAGCCAGGCATCTTTGTTTCCACTGCGCCGGTTGTGCGCGATGGGGGCGCTGGTGTCAAGGATGGCGGCAGTGGGGGTCACTGGCGTGCTGCTGGAGGCAAGAGTAGGAAACTCGGCGCTTTCCTCTCTTCCCTTTCGTCTGGCGTCGGCAAGGAGCGGCCGTCCGAAGACGGCGGCCGGCCCTCGTTCGACGGCCTCAGTGATGGTGTAGGCTACCAGCACTATCAGGTGGAGTCGCATCGCCCATCGCCGGCCACCACTCAGGGCGAAGGTCCCGATTCAGGCGGTGACGATGTCGAGGGTCTCGTCAGTATGCTCTGCGCCCTCCCGCCATTCGTTCTTCAGTCCGAATCGGAACGGACCGTCTTTATCACCACCGTCCAGGACATCAAATGGCGGCTCGCCAACCCGACTGCCGTCGCGGCCGATACGCCGGCGAGTGCAGATGAGGAGAAGCTGGCCGAGCGCGTCGGCCGTCGAATTCGAAAGGAGCTCAAAGACCTCCCAAGCGATGTTAAAAAGGCCGAGAAGGAACGCGAAAAGGGCGAAGCGGGTGCCGCTGACGGCGGTCGTCGCCTTGGAGGCGGCATCGCTGGCGTCTGGTGGTGGCTCATGCTTTGGGGCGAGGACGCCACAGTTCTTCGTGCGTTCTGTTTCGCTGGCAAGTAAGCTGACACGTTTAACCTACGCTAAACATCCTTGACTATCCTGTTCGCAGGCATTTGCTCAACTCCCAAGTTCACCGGCCTGGTTGAGACGGCTATCCGCAAGTTGCCACCGCGGGCTGAGCAGCGCAAGGAGCTCTATCACGTCCTCGCTGATCTTGCCGACCGCTTTCGGGGGCACGAGGGCTCCGAAGACCTCGAAAAGAGCTTCGTTCGCGTCTGGGAGGCTGAAAAGGGCCTGGGCATCGTCCAGGAGCCGCCGCCGTCGTACATCTCCGAGTACCGCGAGGGCCGTACCGCTCGGCTAGGTCCCCGTCAGACGCCGTATCCGTTACCGAGTCATCAGCAGCAGCAACAGCAGCCGCTTATGCCGCAGCCCCCGCATATCGGTTTGGTCGCACCAACAGCCGAACCATCGGTTGAGATCTACCATCAGCGACAGCAATCAGGCTTCGTCCAGCCAACCCTGCCTATCCAGTCGTACGACCATATCCCGACCGGCTTCCAGGTACAGACCCTGCCCTCGGTCCAAGATGATCTCCTTCGGCTCGAGGAGGAGTGCCAAGGCGCTATCCGTGCGGCCAAGCGACTCCGTGGCACGGCCGAGGAGGTTGGCGGACTGCAGCGAATGGGCGTCGACGTTGACGACGAGACAATGTCGTCCTTCAAAGTGAGTGCGCTACACATCTCAGAGTACTCAGCGCTGCAATTGCGCTGACCTGATGTTGATCGTGCGACTCTCAGGCCTCGTACGACGCCTGCGTCCGAATTCAAGGCGAGCTCGTCAACCACCTGCCGTGGGCTGAGTCGACAGCCGGCCAATCGCTTGTCAAACCCTCAGCACCTCCCTCTGCCAACGACAACAGCTCGCTTGCCGATGGGCAGCCCGGTAGCGATGATACGGAGACCAAGGCACAGGATGTGCTTCGTCTTCTTGTCGACGCGACGTCCAAGGTGGCTGAGGCGATCGACGGGGTTCACGAGCTTGAGCGCGAGAAACAGGAGGCTGAGGAGCTCGCTCTTGTGAGCGAACGAAGCCGCAAAGAGACACGGCACGATCGCTCAGTGCGTCGGATGAGCTCGACTACCACCAAAGATCTTCTTCGCTGACGTTGTGACATTCTGACTCGTAGCAACCAGTCGACGCTCACCTCGGCGTCCCTCGCATCGGCAGCTCTCGCTCGCCGTCACCGGCGCCGCGACCACTGTGGGATGAGGCGCCTTCGCACCGTTCAAACGCAGGCGCCGGCGGCCAATCACTCGGCCCTGTCGGAGGCCTGTCGGGTGGTCACTCACCCTCGGCGCAATCCGTCAACTTGCGCTCGCCTTCAATGCCAGATGATCAGCCCCTGCAGACGGCTTCTAGCCCGAGGGGGCCGAACGATCCGACTCGACCCGTGACGAGCCCAGTTCCGCGCCCGCTGCCCATCCCTGGGGGTGGCAGCGGCCAGGCGACGCCGACCTTTCTCTTCGCCGGCGCTTCTGCCCCAGAGAACAGCGATACTGAGCCCTCTGCAGCACTCTTGCAGCCGAGCGCTAAGGCGCTGGGCAAGCGACGGGTCATTGAGGCCCTCGAGCCAGACGTCGCCTTCGACCCAGACGACATCTACAAGACGGCTGACGACCGGACGCCGCAGCGACAGGCTTCTCTGCCGCACTCGGATGCCGACCCGGAGCTCCAAGAGGGCTGGGTGCCCCCCAAGCCGGTGCTCTACATTTATGACGCGGCCGAAGAGCACAAGAAGGTGCGCGAGGAGGAGCGCGTTCGCGAGGCCCTCCGCGCCTATCGGCTTGCCAACGGCCTTGGCTCGAGCGCCTTCGCCAGCGAGGCAGGCCTCGATAATTCTTCCGTGCCACCCTCACCCCCGCCTCCTCCGCCTCCCCCGCCGCCGCCAGCGCCCCCAGAGGTCTTGCCGCCGAGCAAACGTCTGCCTCAGGGCCTCGCTCAAGAAAAGGAGGTTGCGCGATTGCTTGGCGCCGCCGCTGGCAGTCGCACGCCACCGCTAGGCAACAGTGACGATAAGGAGGGCGCCGGTGCAGCGCTTGGCCGCAAGCTCAGCTTCTGGAAGAAGGGCAGTCACATCCCCGGCCATCGGTCAGCCAGTCGCGAACACTAGACGCAGAACCTCGCCCTCAATCCGCCTTCGCCCTCATTTCGGCCCGCAACTCCATCCTCATTCTGCTTCTCTCTCTTTGATACCAATCATCCGGCTCTTCCCAGTGTGCAACGCTCCACGACCAGCTTATACCCACCGACCAGTCTTCGCGCCGTTGCCCGGCCCCCTCTGGCCGCATCAGATCGCTTGCTTATTTTTCGTAACTCAACGACAATGACGAGCCTTTGCAGTCTTCTTCATCCATGATATCCGGAGATATCTTCATAGATCTCACTCGCGTCCTGTGTTACGAAGGCGGCTCTGGCAATCCTCGTCTGTTGATCGCCACATCCGTCTCATCCATCACCCTAAGACGCCTTGCGTCTGGTATTGGAACTGGAGAGGAGGGGTGAGGGGTGGGGGGAACGGAAAAGGGAACGCCCGGGGGATTGGGGGGTCAGTGGGGAGGGGGAGGTGGGGAGCGTTAGCCGGTACCAGTTGAGCAGTAAATGAGCGTCACGCACCAGGTCGTAAAGACGTGTCCAATGCGAGCCGATCGAGTTGACGATAAGACGCTCCAGGTGGTCGTCGACCGCCTGCTGCGTCAGGCCGAGCTGGAAGCGGTCACGCAGGAGCTGCGCCGTCTCGTTGCCGAACGCAGTAAAGCATGGTAGCTTCGAGTCTGTCGAACGAGCAAGCAGGCACCGCAGCAGTCAGTCGGCGATGGTCGAGCTGAGGAAGCGAGCACCAACGACTGAAAACGCACTGAATTGCATCAGGTCGACGATCGCTGAGGGGCACATAGAGCCGTCAGCGACTCGCTCCATCCTCGACTCGACAGAGAGCGGAAGCAAGGTAAACGAACTAATGATCTCGTCCGAGTGCTTACGCGCGGCCTCAAAGCCCTCCTTGAAGAGCTTCTTATACATGGCGAAGCCAGGGCTGTCGATGCCGCCCATGATGTCGACGTATTCCTTCGGGATGACGATTAGAGCGATGCAGTGTCAGCAGGCTATATCGAAGAGGCGGCGAGCCGCCCGTGCGACGCACCATCGTAAGCTTGAAGGGCGCAGCCTCGAAGCCCATATTGCCCGGGCTGTTGGACAGCATGAAGCCAAAGTCGATGTGGATGAGGTGACCGTCGCGGTCAATGAGGATGTTGCCGTTGTGGCGGTCCTTGATCTGAAGAAGGTAAGTCGCGACCGAATAGCCTGCAAGCGATGTGATAAAGTTGCGCTGAGCCCGCTGGTATTGGACTGAGCTCGGCTCTCCGTAGGTCTACCAGTAGTGGGGTCGTTTTCCTCTAAGCATCAGCACAGTCTGGCTGCGTTCGAAGGCAATAAAGGAGAGACGTACATTGACAAAATGCTCGTACAGGCTAACGTGAGTGATGGCCGAGCCAGTTGCGACCCGTCGGGCGTACTCGGCCTTCTTGATCGAGTGGACCGAAACGCTGTCGACGATCGTCTCGACGAGGCCGGACGTATCGCCGGTGATGAGGATGCGGAAACTATTGAGCAAACCCGCTGCGTCAGATGCGAAAGCTACCTTTGCCAACCGCGAGCGAAAAGGACACTCACTACCGCATCCAGCACGCGCACTTCTCCTCCTTCCAGATACGGACGAAGCGCTCGAGTAGCTGGGTCGCTAGCTGCTCTTGTCGCAGGTCGGCACCCGTTTTGACGATAACCGAGAAGACCTGTCGAGAGTTGTATGAACAGCCGTTAGCACAGTGGTCTGCCAAATTGCTGCATGCCACACAGACTTACATCCCAGGTGGCCAGGTGGCCCCAAGGGGAAGATGCGCGGATGCGCGCCTTCTTCGTCGACCAAGCTTCCGAGAACACAACGGCTGCGAGAGAGAGAGAGGAGGTCAGGTCAGGTTGGACACACTACGCGATGAAGAAAGGCAGCGAGGCAAGCCGACACGCACCAGATGGATCTGCCTTGTTGACCTCCCTCCGGACGATGCTCTCGTCTTCCATTGGCCTGCTGTCGCCGATCGACGTCGCGCCTGACACTGACCGGCCAGAAAGGAGGCCGACATCGCTGACCTTCTCGGTCATCCGCTCGACCCGCTCCTCCTCGAGAGCAAGCATCTCGGCCATTATCCGCTCTCTGATCTTCTCCGCTTCTGCGGGCGGTAACTGTTTCCGAGTAGGCGTGGTGGGTTCAAGGGCGGGCGTTCCCTTCGCCGTCGCAAGAGAGGGCATCCAGCGCGAGCGGCTGGCCGGATTGGGGTTTGCGATCGGCTTGATCGGCTCCAGAGCCGTCTGTGCAGAGGCGCTGAGCTGGGCGAGCATAATCGCTGCAGTCCGCATTCGATCCGAGTAATCGTCGAGCGAGAGCTCTCGCCTAGACGGGTCGAGGCTGGAGCGAGAGGTTGCGCTGGAAGCTGAAGCGCGCGATGGGCTACCGCCTCCGACTTGATATGAGACGGACCGTTGGTGCTGTTTAGCCGATGGAAAGGCATTGGCCAAGACTGTCGGTGACGCTGTTCCGCTACCCGAAGGGCTGCCCTCCGCCCAGCGAGATGACGAAGGGCTGCCGCTGCCGACGTCGCCTGTCGGTACTGGCGGCAGGTGTTGAGCCAAACTGGGTAACCGACGGCGGCCTTTCGCTGATGAGGCCTCCTCGATGGCCATCGCTCGCGACCAGACAGCAAGGTCAATGTCCTTGTTCTTCGGGTTGAGGTCGACGGGTTCGCGACGCTCAAGCTCGGGGTCAATATCGGCGGCCGAAACGTTAGCGCCATAGATTTGCTCCACAAGGTCCATCTCCTCGCCGTTATCTGACGGTTCGATGCGAGTGGTAGATCCGTTAACGAGTGGGCCCGGCGCAGGGACCACCGCTGAAGCAGCGGCGCCAGCGGTCAGAACGTAGGGCTCAACAGCTGGCTCAGGCGTGGGAACGGTGGAAGCATCCTCCTGGGCAGGCGCGCCGGAGTGAATGCCGGCGAGGGGATGCAGAGGGTCTGGCAGCGGACCTCCAAAACCAACGATACCGTTCAGGCTGACGCCGCCAGTGCCCTTGCCGCCAAAGCCGGCCTTTTTCTTCTCCTCGCCGCTGACGATCTTGCGCAGCAAGTCGCGGTTAGCGCGCTTGGCCGGATCAAAGTCGAGGTCGCCAGTCAGGACCTCGACGTGGATCAGGTATGGTGCGCGTTCAGCCGAGTTGAGGACAACAGAGTCTCCAGGCGAGATGCGAACGACCCGGTGATGAGCCTTGTGGGCAGGCGAGGTACCAGAAAACGACGCTCGGGCTTTGAGTGGGAGGCCGGCAGCCGTCTCGCCGCCCTTCTCGTGGCCGTGATCCGACTCGCACCAGGTAGGCATGCAGACCTGCGCCAGTAGGCAAGCATGCAAGCTTCGTCAACGAGGCCCAACGGGAGAGGGGCGAGACTGAAAGATGCGCACCTCGGCTGGAAGCATGTGGTTCAGGCTCGTCAGTTCTGCCCTTAAGGCGCTCACCCGCGCCGGCTTGGGTATGACGAGCAGCCTGTTGGCGATCTCCTCGAGCGCGATGAGAAAGCGGACTTCGCTCCGACAATAGTGACTTCGGAGCAAACGCTCCTGATCCTTGACCGTGTACGCTTTCAGGAGCTCATCTGGGTCACTGCGTGCCGGCGTGACTGGCCCGAGTGACGACAGCGCCGGTGTCGAGTGCGACGGGGCGAGCGGCTTGGGCCTCAACGCTGACGGCAATGATGACAGGGTGTGAAGGGGAAGATCTAGCTGTGAAAAGGGATCCGACGTTGACTGCTGCCGGAGGAGACTTGGCGGCAGTGGTAGTGACGGACTCGTCGCTGCCGGCAGACGGGCGCTCGGATCTGGCGAGGATGCACGGGACGAGTCATCCGTGAAGAGGAAGGTTGGCCGCTTGGATAGCGCTGGAGAGTTGACACCCGACGGTGCTGCCGTCACCGTTCCGTCGGTCGAAGGGCATGACGAGCTGGGCTGGAGCTCCTCAAAGGAGCCGTCGGCACTCTCCCCTCCCGACTCAGTCACGGCGCTCGATGCCGCGACGGTGTCCCGCTGCTGACCGGAGCGATCCATCTTGGTTGGTCCATCGGCTCCACCCGAGCCTCCCTCCCCATTTTCTTCTGGTGGAGGGACAAGCGACTCTCTCGGCTCGCCGCCACGCGAACCCTGGAGGACAGCGACCTCACGAATATCACGCAGCGCATGCTCGCCTCCGATTGCACCGGCGATCAGACCAAGACCGAGGACGACGGCCTCGACATTGGCGACCTTCAGCTTCTTGCGCTGACGCTCGATGCCTCCACTTGATGAGGGCGTAAGCAGGTTTCGCACGCCGTCGAGCGAGATGCGACGGGGCGTGTAGGGCGACCGGGCCGACGGCGGTGGCGGGTCGGCAAAGATGATCTCGTGGCACTGGAGCAGAACGCGCTGGCAGATGTTAAACGGTTGCGGGTTGAATGCTCGGTCGGGCGCGAGATCACACAGCGCAGCCTGCATGAACCAGAATGTCTGGGAGGGTTGAACCGGTGAGCAGGGCAGATCAGCTCGATATCGGCCGACGAAGTAATCGGTCTTTCGGCACAGGACGCACCAACATTGCCGAGTGTGTGCTCTCCTCCGCTCGGTCGAGGATGAAGCGTTCGAGAGCAATGCTTCGACTTGGCCGAGTGACGAGAAGGTGGCTGGTGCAAACGACGAGGCGGGTGCCCAACGTGCGCAGCCAAACGATGGTCAGCTCGTTGCCGGCTCATAGTAGCTGGAACAGCAAATAGCTGCTGGCTTGAGCCGAGTAGCTTCATACTGTCCAACCAGTTGAGAGCGCTAAACAGATACAGAACGAAGGGCACGTACCACAGCTCCGGCCAGTAGAACTCGACCTCACGCGTCGGCATGCTCCTCAGACGCGACGTGAGGTAGTGCGTGATGCCGATGTTTTCTGGGTAGGTCTTAAGGTACTGGAGCGCGACATGAACCGAGAAGAAGGGCGAGAGAAAGAGCCGGAGTCTGAGAGAGGTCCGAATGAGGGAAAGAGGGCGTCAGGGGGTCGTTCCAAGACGATGAGACGGTCGGAAGGAGCCGAACAGGAGGGCGTGCGACATGGCCGGCAGACAGGTTTCGGGCGGCGCCCGCTAATAATGGAGCCAAAGAAGGGCTGGGAAAGGGTCGCGAGTCCACCGCAGCGAGGAGGCGGGGATGACTGCGATGAGAACTCTCAGAGAAAGGTATACTGGTCGAAAAGGAGTGACAGGAACGGGAGAGACGCGGCGGGTCGTCGAGCTTCGAGTCGCTGAGATGGGCGGCCGGTTCGGCGCGGCGCTAGAGGCGCGAGAACAAAGCCTCCGATACTCTCGCAGCTCAGAGGCCAGCATCTCTGCTGAAGACAGGGGGCTGCTCGTAAGACGGCAGAGGCGAGTACTCCTTACGGGGTTCGCAGGCACTCAGTGGGAACAAAGGATTGAAGGTGACCAAGTTCGCGCTGCGCTTCAGCGACCCGGTTTCGCAGGTGTCCTCGCTCACAATCACAAATTCAGAGCGCAAGGGGACCATAGGTAGCAGCACGGCCGAATCCTCGCGTAATCTCCGACAAGACGGGTGCAGTGACCCTGTCTCGACACCAGCACAATCGACCGATAGGAGCGACTTATGCGGAGTGGAGGGTCTCGAGGAAAGCCTCGCCAGCCTTGCCGGTCGACTTCTTCGCAGGGCCCTTGCCGGCCTTGGCGGCGACCTTGATGGCCTGGCGCTTGGCGGAAGCGGCGTAGGGGTTAAGACTGGATTGACAGATGAGGTCAGTGATTTGCCTTTCGATGGCATCGGCTGGTCGAAAGCGCAGGATGAGACGTACGCAGCCATGACAGCCGAGTTGCGCATGGGGTTCTTCTTCTGCGAGAAGGGGCGGCGGACGATCTTGGGGCCACCGGCGCGGAGGACCGACTGGATCTCGTCCGAGTTGATGAGCCGGGTGACGTCCGGGTTGGCGATCTTGGCGGTAGGAAGGTAGTAGTCCTTCTTGAGGGCCGAGGCCTTGTCGAAGGTGCCGTAGACCTCGTCAAGGAGGCCGGCGGCGCCAGCCGTCCAGATGACGAAGCGGCCGAGGTGACCTCCGGGGGCGAGCTGGAGGAGGTTAAGCCGGCGAACGTTGACGAGCTCGACACCGGGGAGGTTGCGGAAGGCCTTGACAATGCCGTTGTCCTCGTTGTAGACAACGAGGGGGCCGCGGCGCTGGCGGTGGCGGCGTCCACGCATCTTGCCCTTACCGGCACGGACCTTGCGCGAGTTCGAGACCTTGACAACGTCGGAGTAGGCCTTGGTGGCCTTGAGGAGGGCAATAGCCTGCTTGGTCTTGGTGTACGACTCGGCGGCGTCAGAGACGACGAGCGGGACCTCCTCGATCTCCTCGATGCGGTGACCGCGGGCGAGGACGAGCGAAGGCAGAGCCGAGGCAGCGAGGGCCGAGACAACGGCGTAGCGCTTCTGGTTCTGGTTGATCTTCACGTGCCACTTGCGCCAGATCTTGGTCGGGGCGAACATGCGACCACCACGGCACATGTTGCCGAAAGCGGCCTAGAGAGATGAAGAACAGCGAGGGCGGGGATCAGGGCCAGTAAGCAGCACAGCGATGACGGAAAAAGGAAGACGCACCTGTCCCGAACGGTGCGTTCCCGAGCCACCAACACGGGGGATACGGGCGACAGCGCGACCGGTTCCCCACGACTGGGCCGAGGTCTGCTCACCGGCGTTCGAGGCAACGGAGTAAGCCTGGCGCTTGTTCTTGGCCATCGACTTGTGGACCTGCTGGACGACATCCAGGCGGATCGGGGCCGTGAGGACGGCGGGGAGGGGGAGCGACCCGGAGGACTCTCCCTGCTCGGAGAAGATCGAGACGGTGGGGCGGCTGCAGGCGGCGGAAAAGAGGACGAGGCAACGATCAGGACAAGCTGGAGCAAAGGATGAGCGCCAACCGCAGAGCCACCAGCACCATACGGAAGCTGACGGTTCGCGGCGTCAGCACAAGGACGGCAGGTACGCACGCGGCCATTCTTGCGGAGTCTGACTTGAGGAGAAGGGGGGGGTTGGACTTGCAGAGGGGGGGAACGACGGAGGGCAGACAGCGGAGCGGCCGCCTCGGAATTTTCGACCCCCCGCGCGCGGGCGAGCGAAACTCGAGCAGCGCGGCGAACGGCATCTGCGAGTAAGAAACCCTTTTGGATTTTATGTGCCAACGCGCGCGGCAGCGACCGAACCGACCCGCTGAAAACGGAGCTTCGAGCTCTTGAGCTGACCTGCCTTCCGACAGCATCCTCCTCTTCCGACCTTCCTTCCTCACCTCTGTTTGCAAGGGCTGATCCCACCTGGCCTCGCCCTGGCCAGGTGTCCCGCCTTCCATATGAACCCTCCCCCTTGATCATGCTGACTGACCGCCTGGTCTCCTTCCTACCTCTCCTCGAATTTCACCCCGCCCTATTCAATATCCAAGGCGGCGCCTTCACCCATAGGCGTCCGACCTGGGAAAGTAGCGGCCAGAGCAGACCGCAAACTTCCCAAGGGTTAGCGCCTTACATCGCATCCGATCCCGTCCCTCTTCCACGAGGGGGACGGAAGGGCCCGACGGATACAATCCCTCCTTCGCTCCTCGGTTGACCGGCCTGCTTGTCCAATTTGAACGGGCGGGCCGGCGACGACGAGCAGATCCCTATCCATCTCTTCTTCCGCACCCCCAGACGTCCCCCTGCCCCTCTTTCTCCTCCATGAGGTTAGGGATGGGCGTCTGAATCGATGGCGTGGTGCGCAGATTAAAATTCCGGGCTTTATTACTCCCCGTCCACTCCAACCTTTCCTCCGGGAAGAGATAGAGGAGACCTTTGCATGAGGGCGTCGGGGGTTATGCTTGCTCGTGACAATTTGTATCGTGCTCTTCACATGTCCATCCGAGCTGCCACTCTGCGATCGTCTGAGCAAAGGTGCATCATGACACGCATTACTCGTTCAGGCTTCTTGCTCGCCATTTTACAATGTACTTTGCGCGAAGGTCATGACGAGGATGGTGCAGAGGTCGTGTCGCGCGAAGGTTAGCGCAGGAGTACAAGAGGTCATGACGTTGGAGCGGCGTGACTGGAGCAGAGGCCACGGCGGTGCAATGCTGGGTGTGGACGAGGCCGGGGGGGGTATTCAGAACAGAGGATGGTGGGGATGCACGGCGTGATTGGGCAGTGGGTGAGTGATGCAAGTGGAGATCTACAGGGACCGGGCCGGATTGTGACAAGGGCAACGTGGGTGGGAAAGCAGCAGTGAAAGAGGTGGTTGAGCGGACTAAAGGAAGGCTGATGGCCGGACGTGCGAATGATGATGCTCAACGACCATGGAAGGAGCTAGATGTGGATTTCGCGCATGCCGCCTTCGACCTCGCCGACCTTCTCGGCCGGCACGGCCGTTGCCCGGCTCCGCGTCCGCAAGCCAACGCCGACAGCGCCAGTCGCTCTTCGGATGGCCTTGTCCTGGTCGATCCTCGCCTTGCGTTCGCGTCGGCGCTCTTTGCCAAGCGTCGGCGCCTGGGTGTAAGATCCAGCAGAGGACGGTGGCGGCCGCTTCAGCCGGACGCGGGTCGTCCCACTGGACGATAAGCCAGCCCCACCGGCAGCAAGGGGCGAGGCAGGTGGCGTGTCGGGTGGAGGCGAGAGCGAGGGTGAGGATCGCTCATGGCCGTCGTCATCATCACCATCGGCACCAGGGATGCCGATCGAACTCGTCGAGGAGCGAGAGGCGGCGACCACCGAGTCCGCAGGGTACTCGTGTAAATTACTGCTGCCGCCCTCGCTGCTCGAGGCTGTGCTCGGACTGCTGCCTGCTCGCCGGCCGGCAACGCGGGCGCCGAGCGAGCTGCGCGACTTACCCCGGCCCCGCCCACGGCCGCGACCAGTGCCAGCGCCGGCAGCCACCCTCTTGCCTCGAGCAGAGGTAGCAGCCGCACCCGTTGTCGTCCGGCCCGAAGCGTCCGACTCAGTCCCGGCGAGGCCCTCAACTTCCCGCCAAGCCGTCTTGCTGTTCGCGGTCGATGAAGATGGTCCATCGACCGGACGACCGCCAGACGCTTCGTACCGCTCGAGCAGGAGTTCAACAACCGTCTCCCATGCCGGCGACTCCCCGCGCGGGTCGCCCCGCTCAAGTTCAGCCGCCGCACGACGGATGTCAGCCAGGGAAAAGGCCGAAGGTGGGAGGGACGAGAGGACGAGCATCTCCTCGTTGGTTGGTACGGGGTCGGCGTCCTCAGTTTTCCACTCGCCGCCTCGGCTCCCGGTTGCCGCCGCCGATCCTGAGCGCGAACTGGCCCCGGAAGAAGTGGCGCCTGGCGGCCGCTTGATCTCGCGCGTGCAGGGCAGTCCAGTCTTGGGCCCGGCGATGTTGCGGACAGACGAATAGTGTTCGTAGGCGTGGTATGCGACGTAGATCGTGTTGACCGTCGAGCTACTCGCTGCTGGGGGCTCCTCAACGGCGACGGCGGCAGGAGCCGAAGCTGTCGGTGAAGGCGCCGCAGGAGTCTCCGGCGAAGGTGATGGGGTCAAGGAGGACAAGGATGATGAGGGCGAGTTGAGCGCGGTCGTTGGCGTCACACTGCCCGGCTGGCCAGCCTCAACGGCATCGGTGATTGGGGTAGTCGCAGGCGGAGCCGAAATCGAGACGCTTGATGCTGGAGCCGGCGACTCGTCGGAGGGCGAGATGATGTAGACCGACTGCAGGCAGCAAAGGGTGGCAGTCAGTTTTGTGAACGCAGGAAAAGATGAGAGATGAGCGAGCTGGAGGGACAAACCGTAGGCTGGATAACCTTGATGTTGACGCGCATGAGCCAAGCGCAGACCTGAAGCTCAAGGTGGCCGCCGTACGTGCCGGTCGTCTGCATCTCGCGCACATACTTGTCGAAGCCGCCGTCGGCGTCGACAAAGTTCTCACACCGCTCGCGATGAGCGAGCAGGTAGGCGCAGATCTCGCGGCGGAGCCAAGCGTGAGATAGGTCGTGGCCCCAAAGCTGATCGGACAAGGCGCTGTCGAAGAAGGGAGAGAAGAGGCCAAGCATGTGTCAGTCGCGTGGATATCTGACGGCGCAAAGCGGGGCGGTCGTGCTCACCGGAAAAGACAGTTGCCGTCGCCTGCAAGCGGAGTGCGGTAGAGACAATTGGCCCGAGGATGCGTCAGCTTTCCTTGCAACAAGCAAGTGAAGCGAATGTAGTCGTCGGTCGAACTGAAGTCCAAGGGGGAGGAGGGGGGGGGGGGAGGAAGCGCCCAGGGCCGATTGGGCGCCAGTGCGCGAGGTGATTCAGTGGCGGCGCACCTTTTGTCTGAGCGGCGTAGAGGCCCATGCCCGAGAGCTAAATAGTGGTCAATCGAGGTAATGCACGCAATACGGGACGCGCCGATTAAGCGAAGCATAGCGCGGCGAGCAACCGAGGCGGACGCAAAGGACGCGGAGTCGGCGGGGGGGGATCGGCAAGGCGACGTGAGATGAACATGGGTGGGCGAGCCCGCGCGCGTCATGAGCAAGGATGAGGGTCGAGAGGCGTGGTCAGCTTCAAGCGCGACCTCAAGCAGCTCGGTCGCCCACAGAGACCAGCGACGAAGCAGCGCTCCTGTTCAGCAGGAGATCTGAGGCCGCAGATGAGATGCTCCCTGCGCTGCTCCCTCGACCAGACCAGCTGGCGAGCTCATGTCTCGCGCGACGAGACGCGCGCCTCTCGGCGCAAAAGGCCGAGGCGCGCGCGGCGCGATGGAAGGAAGCAGTACGTACCGCCGTCTTGAGCGCCTTTTCATTGCGCTCGCTCTCGCGCGGATCGAGCAGATCACCGCTCTGGGCCGAGCTCCGCGTCTTCTGCCGGCCTGCAGGTGATGGAGAGTGGAGGGTGCGGTCAGGATCGCAGTGCTGATGAGAGGTCGTGTGCTGCGCGAGGCAGGAGGCTTCGAAAAGCGAGCGAAGGGCGGGCGGCGGTGGTGGGCCCTGCCGGCGCGCGCGAGACAAGGACGCACCGCCATGAATGGCCTTCTTGTCGCGGCCCTTGCCGTTAAAGGCAGCCGACGCCCGCGTGGTCTTGCCCATAGACCGCGGCGCGTGAAAAGAATAGAAAGGAAGAAGGGGCAGAGCAGGGATAACGAGAGGCGAGGTGGGATGGAGGGGGCGTGTCAAGGGGCTGAGGCAGCGCCAGTGCGGCCCGCGCGCGCAGGTTACGATCGGCCTCGGCGCTGACCGTAAGATAAGCGTGACCGGGTCGTAAAACAGCTGCAGGCATCGGTTGGCGGACCTTTCAAGCGTCAATGAGTACGGCTCTGCGCAACTCTCATGATACAGGCGGCGTACGCGAAGATGACAGGGAGGCTTGAGATGCGCCGGACGAGACTGGAGATATCGGCGGAGGGATCTCGTGCTCAGCTTGTCGCGCTTCACAAACACGCCTATTCGCTTCCGGCGCGAGGGTTCAGCGAGGCTCATTTCAGCGGCATCCCGTTCTCATTGAGAGTTTGCCCGGGGCAGACGCAGACCTGATTCGAGAAGGTTAGCGAGGTTGGCTCCTTTGATCACACGACCCGCCGACGGCGCGGACGTTGTACGTCTGCTGCGCGCACTCCGCCTGCAGGAGCAGCGGCCGACAGCATGGTCGATCCAACTAGCGATGATCTCCTCACCCCACACCATCATTGGCAAGGCCTTCCGCAGCGCTCCAGAGCTGCCTGGGATGGAGGTGCAACTCCCGGAAGGATGGTCCGTTCGGCGGCAAGCCAACTTTCGAGGCTTAATTATGGTTTCGGCCCTCGAAAGCAGAGACACGAGCCTGCGCCGAGGCAAGAGCTCGCTCGCCCCGCCCCTCCAACCAGCACTAGTCCTCTCCTTCGACCGGCCGGCCTTCGCGGGCCGTTAAGCCCACGAGATTCCTGTCTCATGTCTATTCTTGCTACCCTACCTCTCGGACAGGAACAAGCTTCGCTGATAGCTCCCGCGTTGCGAGACGCGCTGCTGACACCCCCACTCTTGAGCGAGAAAGCTCCTTGAGGATCAGACTCTGCTTTGTCGCCGCCGCTATATGTGGCTGGGCCCGGTGACTGCGTCACGTCCACTTCTTCTGCCATTCTTCAACACCACTCCTGTCTGCGTCATTCTCGCTCCAAGCCGGTTCTCGTAGATCTACTGTTGGCGCTGCTGCCTCAAGCTCCCGACTCGTGCCGTAGACGACTTCCTCCGTCTTCCTCAAGTTCAGGCGACGGCCAACTTCGCCCGGCCTTGTCCCAGCCTCCTCTCATCCGGCTTGATCGTACCGCTCCCGTCAAGCTGAGCCCATTCGAGCCTTTGGCATGCACGCTGTCCGCCGGTTCTCGCTCCGGCCGCTGCGCGACCTTGCAGTCTTCTCTCGACGAGTGTCCATAGCAGCTCTCGGCCCTGCTGTGGAGGATGGTCTCCCACAAGTTTCCTCCTCCTCAAGCTCGTCCTCTGGCAGAGACGCGTATCAAGCGACATCAAATCACGGCAGCAGCTCTAAGGGCAGCCCTCTATCATTGCCGCGCAAGCTCTCACTTGCCTTGCTTGCGCCCTTATTCGGTGTCGTAGGGTCAGCGGAGGACGATGACGAAGTTGACCACGAGGCCGACTACGCAAAGGACGAGAAGGTCGATCGCGCGACTGTTCCAAATCACCAGCGCGGCTCGAGCCGCGGCCCATTGTTGATTGAACCTCGCGTCCAGCGTCATAAGCAACGACCGGAACCATCTATCTTCACTGGGCTCGACCCGTTTGATCCCTCGTTGGCTTCGGGCGTTGCAAGCTCGCCCTCTCCATCGCCGGTCGAGAAGGTCGACCCGCTCGAGCTAGACGGTGGACCACTAGCAGGCCGACGTCTTCCAGGGCGGTCGTCAATCAAGCGAACAACTCGTCGGTGCCTGTCGATGGCCGGTCTCGTGATCTTCATCTTTGTTCTTCTGGCGGCCGTCGTGTTCGTGGAGGTAGTCGGTCGATCGCCGGCGCTGTCGACATCTATGGTAGCACCTGGCCAAGTTGTCCAGGTGGCGATGGGCTCCCCGACGGCAGGCGGGCCGAGTGCCTGGTGGCGGCCGTCAGCGCTCTCCGACTCCACCTGGCTTCCCTGGGCGTTCTCCTCTATGGCAACAACAGACGATGAGAGTATAGCCGACGACCATGAGGCCTTCGTCGAGCGCAATCTTTACAGGCGCTTTCCTTCCCCAGCGTTCGTTGACCTCCACTCTGCGCCGGGCCGGGCGGGTGCCCTATCCGTCGAGATATTGAACGATCAATGCCTCGAGTCGTGTGAGTCCTAATTCCAATACTATCAAGTGTTATTGACTGACGGTACTCGATGTCGCGGCTGGCAATAGGGATTGGCCAAGGCCTGCCCTGCTCTCGCGACCTTGTCCTGTCTGAACAGCCGCCGAAGCTGGAGCTCGACGTACGTCTTTCTCCTGAAAGTGAGCCGAGCAAGGAGCTCATCGACTCCAATACTCTTCATGCTTTGCAGGTCGTCTACACTTGGGTCAACGGATCGGATCCGCGGTGGGAGGTCCAGCGCGCCCTGTACCTCAATCAAACGGAGGTCTCTCCCGAGCCGCCATCAGCGCGTCACTACCGTTCGTTCGCCCTGCCCCGCCTACGACAGGCACGACGAGCGATGATCTCGTATTGGACAATGGCTGACTGGTAACCCTTTCGACTGCGCGATTACGAAGGTTCGGACAAGGATGAGTTGCGTCACTCGCTCCGATCCTCAATGGCTAAAATTCAGCCGCCTCCTAGCCGCGTCCATCTCGTCCTCGGCGACTGGGAGGACCTAGCTGAGGATTCGATGCCCAGTGGACGGCGCGGTCAGCTGCCCGGCTGGCTCGCTTGGAATGAGGGCAGCGGTCGGCCGTGGTCTTTCACTACTGGTGTTGCCCGGCCCGGCCACTTTCCGGCTCTTAGGGATGTTGCCGGCGGCTCAACAGCTATTCACGTCCATCATCATTCAGAGATCTTCCGCTCACCTCTCTCAACAACGGCCGACGAGCATGCCGCCTTCCAGCGAGCGAGCTTGCCGTCTTTCAACTCGTTCGCGATCGAGGGCATGCTCCAGAACCTTGATGTCGACGCCGAGCTCGCAGAGAAGATTGTCTACCTCAATGACGATTTTTTCCTCCTTCAGGTAAGGGTTCCGCTGCCTGTTGTGTACTGCAAATGTGCTCTGATCCACTCAAGCTCCTCTTGACCTTGCAGCCGCACACCACCGCTGACTTTGGGACACCCTTGCTCGGCGTCAACTTACGGCTCGGAGACCCTTGGGCATACACCATCCCATACTGGGAAACCCCTGCCGTCGCGTGTGATCACGAGTGGTCCTCGCTCCTTCGGTCAAACTGGCTCCTCTCGCTTCGCTTTGGTTTCCGCCAACGGCTTCCACTGCAACATGTTGCAAAGACGCTCTCGATGCCACTAATGGCCGAGATGCACGCCATCTGGCCGACGCAATTCGCCTCGGCAGCCCAGCGGCGGTTTCGGGAGCAGTCGACTGGCAAGTTTGGCGACCTCAATCCAAGCTGGTTGTCGTCAGCCCTCCTTATCGAGCGCGCGCGCGAGTCCATGCTTTGGGTCTGGGCCGTCGCGTACCTTGGTGGGGCAGATGGCCTGTGGGGCGCCAAGGAGCGCGAGACCGTCAGCAGCCTTTTCAATGTCACTCCGTCGGCGACTAACGGGTCAGCATCTCCGTTCCGGGTCAAGCTTGCACAGCGGACGACGCTCGAGCAATCTGTCCTTGCCGATGGGTTCGCAGGCCTCGGTGTCGAGGGTCATCTAAGCACCCGGCCGATGTGGTGTGCGTCGCCCTCCGTCCGATTGACTTGAGGACCGTCGCTAACGATCTCCCGCACCCGTCTCTCGTCTTAAGCGAGCCTTGACGGCTACGCGTCCGGCATTGACGGTGTATGCGAAATCGATCTCGACTTCTGTCTGGGCCGCTGGTGGTCAGGCGAAGAGCAGACGGTTAATGCCGCCGAGATGTTCGCCAAACTCGCCTTCCAAGAGGCCGAGAAGTGTGGTGACTGCCGTACGTTATTACGACTAGGCTTTCTTCGTGACCTCTTCGGCTGATCGCAACTCCGCAGTACTGGCTGCTATCGTCGCCAAGTCCGGCCCGGCCGGGCTCTCGGCTCTCCTCCCTAGCAAGGGGGAACATTACATCCTTCCTGCCGATGTCGCCGAGCGGTTGCCCCGTGCCGACGCGCCGCAAAATCAGCAACCACACATGCCTTTGACGGCGAATTGGGCCAAGACGTCGTTCGCCCTCGCCGATGTTCTGGCGGGTTCAAACCCATCCCACCCGTCGCGCCCGGTTGACCTCCGCGCCTACTCGCTTCGGCTCATCGCCCGCTACCAATTCGTCAATTCAATCACGCACGCTCACTTCCAGATGTACGTCGTCGCCAATCTGCACCCAAGCTTGCTCAGCAAGGCTTCAGTCTGACTCTACGCTGTTCGCTGCCTTTCTAGGATCTCCTCGCCGACCAGCTTTGGACAGCTCGTCGAGACGTTGACGACGAATCCGAGCATTGTCTCACTCGCCATGAACGACGACATCGAAGAGCAGTGGGTACCCGTCCTCGGGCCGCTCATCAAAGCCTACCTCAGCACCATACTTGCTGCCAAGGGTTTCTGGGAGCGAGCCGGCATTTGACCTTCGCCACGCTGCCATGCGGGCACATTTCATCGCAAGACTGTGCCATGCGTCGTATCGCACCGCTCTCAGTCCTATCGCACCTTTCATCACTCTGCCGTTGCCTGTCCTGTCGCACATCACCGCTGTTTGCTGTCTCTATACAATCCGAACCCAAGCCTCCGATCCTTCCTCGCCGCCCGCATGGCTATTCCGAGCTCCATACTCATCGGGGCAGGGCCTTTTGTCCAAGAAGGGTACAAGGGAGAAGCGTCTAGAAGAACAAGGGACAGTGGCGGCAGATTAACTTGGATGGAAGGAGACAGTGGAAGGAGAGGGATGCCTATGCGCTCAAGTTGGCGATGGCGGCACCGTTCGGGAGGTCGCCCGTTGTAAACCACTCCTCGAGGCAGCGACCAAAGATCTCGAGCCTGCATGAAGGAGAAGATGAAATTGATTGTCAGGATGAGAGCGACAGCGACGGCGAGAGAAGGGCCGGGCGAATTGGACACGCACGCGACCTCGATCTGACTTGTCTCGCCGGCGTACGTTGCCCGGAAGTACTGGCAGCGGTCGTGAATATTGCCCTCGGGACCGTTGGGTGTGCCGTCAACGTACGTAGCGAACATTGCTGCCGGCAGGATCAACAGCCGGTTCTTGAGAAAGTAGTCGAAAAGCTCCTGGATGAGGGCGACGGTGTTGGTCGCTGGGCCGTTTGCTGGGGCCGGCGTTGTCCGCCTGAAGCGCGGGTGGTTCTCGAGGTTGATCTCGACCCACTGGAACATACCGCCCCGGGCGGGAACGGTCCGGGCGTAGCGTTCGTCGCAGAATTTGGCGCTGCACGAAAACAGTGTTTCCTCAGTCATCAATTGGATCGTTAGCAGAGCTCGGACGAAGATAGACTCACAGGTTATCGCAGAAGAAGTCGCGCTTACGCTCGTATTCGCGCCGGACCGACCAGATCCAGCGGAGCATGCCGCCCATGCCCCACCCAACGTTTGGGTCAAAGTAAGAGGCGAGGACTGACTGACCGAGGCCGTTGGGCGTCTGCGTGTTGGTCTCGCCAACACGGAGGAAACGATCAGCGAATGACGAGTTGCTCGTTACCCAGCCCTGTAAGGAGTTCTCAGCGTCAGCAGGTCAATGAAAGGCGGCATCTAAGGCCGACTGAAGACTGACGCAACGCGATCCGGGCGCAAAAAACTTGGAGAAGGTATCGAGCCGAACAACGCGCCCGTCAATGTCGCGGCTGAGGAACGACTTGACGCCGGCGTACTCGTTGAAGGGCTTCAAGATGGCCTCAATGTCGTCATCAGCCGGGTTGCCGGTCGGCGGAGGCAGTGGGTGCTTGGCGTGACCGGCTGCACGGTCGGCAAGGTTAGGCGTGTAGTGCTGGAATTGCAGCCAAAAGTACGGGCTAAGCGAGCGATATAAGTCAGCTTCTCAGACGACATTCGTTCGAGAAGGGCGGCGAGACCCACTCGTCCTCCATGATGATCAGATCGTGCTTCTGGCAGACGGTGTAGATCTGGCCGTAGCGAGTCTCTGAGAGGACGGTGCCGGTCGGGTTCTGGCCGCCTGGAATGTACAGTGATGAAGGCGTCAGCCGTAGCCTTTCGACCTAAATATTGCCAGACCCACAAGGGATAGTGTAAAGCAGGTGCGGCTTCTTGCCCTGCGTTTCGACGTCCCAGGTGCTCATGATGCGGTCGAGCTCCTCAGGATCCATGCCCTCGCCGTCTACCTTGACGCCGTGAAAGGTGATACCGCGCGCGCGGCCCGAGTTGAGCGACGCCGAGAACGAGAACTCCTCGCACAAGACGTTATCACCCTTCTCGCAGAAGAGGGTCCAAGTTTTGGCGACGCCGTCTGTGATGGAATACGAAGACAAAGAGGTGACAAGGTCAGCGGCAGCACCTCCCGCCAAAGGGGCTGCATGCCAATCGTCGCACCCGTGCAGCCGAGCGTCAGGACTGTCGTGTGGTCGGCGTACGGTGGCTTGTGCACCATCGCCGTCATCTCGTGCAGAGGCCGGATGAGCTCCTCGAAGCCTGACAAAGACAAAGGCAGATAGTCAGACGATGCCGCCAAGGACGGCGGTTTCGGATGAGGCCGGAGGAGCTCGTCGCTCACCATTTGAAAGGCCATACTGGAGGCCCTTTGCAAGATCAATGGCGCCACCCTTGCGGTTCTTGTAGAGATTCACTTTGAGCGTCTCGCCTTCGCCTGACGTCCAGCCGGCGACGTCGCCGAGCGTCCGCGGGTGAGGGACGGTGAAGGTCGCCTGGCTCATCGGGAAGAGGGCCGCGTGCGGCATGCCGCCCGCGAGCGAGACAATCGACGTGTCTCCAAGAAGACGGCCCATCGCCTTCATGGCTGATGGCGTGCGCGCCCGGACGTCATCCGAGAGGTGGTCTGTGAGGAAAGGAGCAAAGAGACAGCTTCCGATTAGGTGCTTGATCTAGCTGGGCCCACGCGCGCGGACTAAGTGCCATGACGAGGGCGAGGGCTCACGATCGAGGTCGATGGAGTGCGGCAGCTCAAGCGTAACGGTCATGGCGGTCGGGAGGGTGATGAGTC
This sequence comes from Cystofilobasidium macerans, assembly GCA_014825765.1. Taxonomy (NCBI): domain Eukaryota; kingdom Fungi; phylum Basidiomycota; class Tremellomycetes; order Cystofilobasidiales; family Cystofilobasidiaceae; genus Cystofilobasidium; species Cystofilobasidium macerans. Next base: position 51,677 of record MVAP01000054.1, on the reverse strand, counting down.
ACGAGGCAAGCTTTGAGAGGGCGGAAATGGATGAGGATTAGGACACGACTGCCGTCTGGGCTGGGTCGTCGAAGGCTGGAGAGGAGGGGGAAGAAGGGCGCGACGGACTGAGCGTCGTCTGTGTTCTTGAAGCGCGGGGCGACCCTCCGGCCTAGACTTAGGACGCCGGCCTGTCCTCTTTCGCCGGTCCGGCGGCTCTCGCGACAAGATAAGCAGAGGCTGGAGAAGACCTGCTGTGGAACCCCCGCAAGACTGCGTTTGAAGAACGCAAGCAAAACATTGGGCGAGAACAAAGAGGCGGGCAGTCACGATTGTGGGCCCGCCACCGGGGCAGCGCCGAAGGACGACGCCAGGAACGGCATCGCGCCCGAGAGCTACCATTCTCTGCCAAGATCGCTTCATAGCGTACGCGTGGATTGCTTCATGCAATAGTGAGGAAGCCGCGGACAATGACGCCCGAGGCGAATGCTGATGCAGGTGCAGTGGATAGGTGCGAAGATGAAGCTAGCTCTCAGTGCTGGTTGTCCCCAGTCTCGGCAGCGCCTGGGTTACCGCTTGCTGTGGTTGCTGCTGCCGCTGCTGCTGCCGCCCTGCGCTGACGGTCCTCGAGGCCGAGCCTGCTCATGGCGGCGTGAATGCCATCCTCCTCGAGAACAGAGCCCTTGAGTGGGCTCAGCCGGTCGCGGGCGAGCGGCGAGCTGTCCCTCGTCCGGTCACGACTCCTGCTCGACTCGCGTGTACGCGTCCCCGGCGGGTGGGGATACCGCGGGAAAACAGAGGGTGGGGCATCGCCGACAGCACCGGCGTGGGCGCCAGAGGCAAGCGCAAACAGCGGCGGCTCGGTCACGGGGACGAGCGGCTTGGCCTTGGCCTGTTCGGGCGAGAGCAGGAGCGAGGGCGAGAGGAAGGAGGGTGCGCCATCGTCCAAGTCTGATGTCGCGAGGGCGGCCGCGAAGCCGCCATTCGTCGGCGGGCCAGTCAAGCCAGGCGATCCTGCTGCCGATTGAACGCCGCTTGCGGAGAGGGAGTGCGACGATGTCGAGGCCGAGAGCAGGTGTGGCCGCGACGGCAAGCCATGATGCGGGCTCGTGTAGCCCGACCCTGTGGGCGTTGGGTGCATCGAGGATGCCGCCGTCGAGCCCGAGGCGAGCGGGCCCCCGGAGCCAACCGCTGGCCGCATGCCGCCGACCTGCTGCTGCTGTGATTGGGGGTGACCCTCGACAAAGGCACCGTTGTCGAAGGCGCCGCCGGCGAACAGCCGGTCGTTGTAGAGCGGAGCAACGCCGAACGCCGATCCTGGTGGAGGAGTCGATACGGCCCTCCGGCTACTGTTGGACGTATTGGAGGACGAGTATGGCAGGCCGCCGACCGCGCCGGGTGAGAGGTGGCCCCCGCCGAGTAGTGAAAGATTCTGCGGCCCAGGCGCAGAGGGGGCCAAAGACGTTCCACCATTACCAGCCGAGCTAGAGCCCGGCATCGCTGGCGACGACGCCGAGCCGCTGCTGCTGGGGCCATTGGATCCGGCCGAGGGTCGCGAGCCGGGCATGCCTCGGAGGTCCTGCACGCGCCCCCCGGTTCGACCTCGCGAGCCCTGACTTGGACCCCGGCCGTCAAAGCCAGCACCTCCGCCAACGCCATACGCGTCAAGGCCAAAGGAATTGGCGCCATAGGGCGAGGCATCCTGCCGGCCGCGGCTCGGTTGGTCCGCAAACGACTGGTGCTGCTGTTGATGGCTGTGGTCGACGAGACTGGCCGCCGCTCCGTTCAGCGGCGTGTAGAACGCGGCGTGGTTCTGGCTACCGCCGCCGCTGTGGCTGTGGGTCAACACGGGACTAGTCCCAGCTGAGCTTGGAAGACCGCCGTCCAGGTCGAGCCCAACGCCACCGGGGCCGGCGAGCATGGCTGAGCGCGCGCGCGGGCTGCCAGCCGGCGAGCCAAGTGGACTGAACATGGGCGTCCGAGTTGCCGGCACGAGGGGCGAGATGGCCGAAGGCGCGTGGGACGGCAAGTGGTGCGGGCTCTGGCTCGCGCTCGGAGCGGCGCTCACGCCGGGACCAACCGGGTACGGCGCGCGCGACGAGCCAGAGTGCGATTGCGAGCGGTGTAGATTGGCGTTGGCGTCGGTTGACGTTGGGTGCGGTAGCTGAGCCGCGCCGCCCGCACTGCCGTGCTGAGGACCACTGCCAAGCCCTCCGCCACCACCGCTGAGGCCGCCGCCACCTCCAACCCCTCCACCCCCGCCGTGAAGCGAGCTCGAACTCGTCGGGAGCGAGTAATGATTCTTCGGCGGCGAGTAACCGCCCCTGAAGCCACCGGGGTACGGCGTTCGGCCGCCGCCTGGCCTCGGGGATCGGGATCTTGGCGCGTGCATGAGCTCTTCGTCACGCTCCTCGCACAGCTGGGCAAGGGCCGCGACTGCCCGCTCAGGCCGGGTCGTCAGGATCCGTGTCGCCCGCATGAATTCGCCCCGAATCGTGAATAGGCCGTCCTTGGTGACCGTCCGGGCGACGTTCTGCACAGGCCGGGCGGGCGGAGGTCAGCTTTCCTTGATTATCATCGCCTGTGCACAGCAACTGGGAGAGACGCACGTATGACCGTTCGAATGGATCCTCAATGCACAGCCTGTTGCGCTCGCGGCTCATCTCGTTCATGCCGCCGACATCTGAGTCGGTTGTCCAGTTCTTGGACTCTTTGGTGACAAGGCCGGCGCGGATTGAGACAACGTCGGTGTTGAAGGCAAACGACTGACAGTAGAAGCGGAAGAAATCGATCAACCTGGATGCGGAAATCAGCGATGGGTTGTCAGCAGGTGTCCAAGCGCGTTTGTCCAGCAGATGGGCCGCACAGCTCGCCGACCGACTGGACGTTGCCGCTCGACCACTCGCGCCGGAGCAGCTCCGTATCGTCGAAGAACCAGACATCCCAGCCGTTAACCTCGTGCTCAGGCACGCCAGGATGACTCGCCGGCTTAGGCAGCCCTCCTCCAGGCACGGCGGCCGAGGGCGAGGGCGAGGTCGCGCTGGACCTTGGTGGAGGCGGGATCGCCTGCAGATTTGGCAGCACCGAGGGCTGCTGGACGTGGATAAGAAAGAAGAGGACTAGAAGCGTGTAGCCGTACGAGCTGTTGCAGCGAGGCATACGAGCGATCAGCGATATGTACGGGATCGCTGGAACTCAGATGCCTTCGAAGAGCGTCGACGCACGAGAGCGTGCCCCGATAGGGACTGTTGATCCGCCGCCGTTTACTCCAGACCTTGACAAACAGAACCATCGTTCGTACCCGAGCCGGATCGACGGTTGCATACGTCAAGAGCAGCCGCGTATTCTCAAGGGCAAGCCGGTTCTCAAAGCCAATGTCGCACGCAATGCCGAACGGCAGGCCGGGCGAAGGGAGAAGCGAGAGCTTGATGATGGGCACGTAGGCTTTGGGGAGCGACTTGACGGCAAAATTAGTCTCTGTTGGGGTGAAAGTCGAGGCGATGGGTCCATTTGCCAAATGAAGCGGAATTTGAAGAAGGGAATCGTGGGGTGGCGGAAGAAGACACGACAGGCGCAAAGCGGCGAGTGAACCCAGGAAGATAAAGGGTGAAAAGGGTGAGCATCAAGGCAAAAGGCATGTCAGCTAGAGTCGGTCGAGGAGAAGATGTATGTCAAGCGTATGCGCGTGTGCGCGCGCTGACGGCGAGGAGGTCAAGCTCCGCCGTCCGGTGCCGATCGAGCCGGTAAGGGGCCACGGCAGAAAGAAATAGACGGACCTCGCTCAAGCAGGTTGCCGATGAGCGTTACAAGCTCGCTCGCCGGAAGAGGCGTCGAGCTCGGGTCGAGCAGGACGCAAAGATCCATGTCTGCACGATCCGGAAAAAGTGAGGAGTCGGCAGGGATGACCGACGAGGACGAAGTGCAAGGAGTGCGAGATCGTATTTAGCACGGGCAGACTGCAGCAGGTATGACCAAAGAGGCTGAGCAGCACGCACCGCTGTTGCGTAACGAGAAGCCATTGGCCTGAGGGCGGCAACGAGGTGGGCGACCGGTCGGCAAAGGGGTCAGTCAGGACGAGCTCGCAGGGCCGCGCGCGCAGGGAGGTTACTCGGACGGACCGTCGACCCGAATGCGAGCAGGCGCGACTTTGGCTCGACTGTGCGTATGAGCTTTTCGATCAATACGCGGACCTGCTGCTTAGTGTTGAGCTCCTCGGGCGTCGGTAGGAGCGGAAGGATAACTGCCGGACGAGGGGCAGGGTGGTTAGCTCCGCGGCTCGGACGCGTCCGAGAGTGTGCCTCGGGAGGGACCAACAGTGAAAGAGCGAGGTCGAGAGCTGGTCGAGGTAACGCTGGCGCGGAGCCGGCGCTGGCTGAGCCATCCTGGGACGTGCTGCGAGGAAAGCTATAGGGAGGAGAGCAGCTGGGAGGTCGACGACTGGGAGGTAGCGCAACGGCCCCCGCAAGATGCCTGCCTGCCTTCGATGCACTAAATGCACGACCGCAGCCGGTCGATGCAGCCTGGCGGATCACACCTCCTACGCCTCGACAGTCCAGCTTCGCGCGCCGTCGAGCAAGGGGCGAGGAAAAAGTCCCCCGTCTGGCAGCTCCCCTTCTCCAACCCTCCCCCTCCCCCCAACTCACTTAGCATGTCTTCTCTCCACCCGCTCCGGGCAAAGTACGGCGACTCGCTCCCGACGCTCTCGGCCATCTTCCCCGACTGGGCCGAGGACGACCTCCTGCTCGTTCTCGATGACTCCAAGGGCGCGCTCGACGTCGCCGTCAACTCCATCACCGACGGTCCGTTCTTCTTTGCTTCCTCTTCCCGCCGATCGCACTCGACCTCCGTCTCCTTCGACTCTCTGGGCCCGATGGACGCTGCCTGTGCTTTCGGTCGCGCAAGCCATCGCAGGCCGTCGAAGCTCCACTGGCAGCAGGAGGGGAAGGATCATCTCGCGCGCTCGATACCTTCGGCCGAGCTCGTGCTCGTCTTCGCATCTCGCCGCAGAGCGGGAGCGAGCGACCAGCAGCGGCCGGCACCTCTTCAGCAACCTCATGGACACGCCCCTGTTCCGCCTTGGCGTTGCCGGGTGCGCAGTTGTGAACAGGTTGGCCGTACCTAATGGTTGACAGCAGTCAAGCGATCGCACGATCGGTCGGCTTGCCGCCGGCCGCACCTTCAGTGAAGGGCACACGACCGAGCTGCTACCGTTCCCTCACAAACCAATGACGCTCGCTCTGTCGTTCGTCGTGCTGGTTAAGGGTTCTCGTCTTCCTTTGGGCTCGCGGGGGCAGCGGGTGCGGTGATAGCCGGCTGGCGGACCAGTCAAAGGCAGCCCTTCTCTTTTCCGTTGACCCCTACAGCCGCTGCATCTGCACTCTTCCACAATGACTCTCTATCTCAAATCCCAGACTGACGTTGACGTTCCATATTGTCCCTACGATCGCAGGCAAAGCTTCCCAGTTCACGACCCAGACGCGCAAGCCTAAGCCAACGCCGTCAGCCGCGCCCAAGGCCTCGTCCTCGTCGCCGGCCTTCAACCAGCAGCAGCAAAACGGCCAGTTCGCTGGTCGAGGAGGATTCAGGGGTGGCCGCGGCCGCGGTGGATGTGCGTCTCTGCCTCTCTTTGCTTGTCCGGCGACAAGGGAGCGCTGACGACCATTTCCCCCTCCTTGTAGCGGAAGGTATGGGCTTCCGAGGCCGTGTAGGCTTCGCAGGCCGGGGTGGCTTCCGTGGCGGTCGTGGCGGCTTTATGCAGCCTGGTCTTGGTGGCCCTGGAGGCCGGCAGTCCAACGGCTCGCCGGCGCCGGCAACTGCGACTGAGGAGAAGTCTGAGTCCACGCCTGCGTCGTCGACGGAGGATGCGACGGCTGGTGGTGCAGAGGGCGGCAAGTGGAGCGACGAGCCTACGGCGGCCGAGTCGGCCGCTGCCGCTTCTGCCCCGGTCGAGGGGTCGTCGTCAGCCGCACCAGTGGAGAGCGAGTCAAAGCCCGAGCCGTCGATGAAGGCTGAGGAGGCCAAAAAAGACTCTGCATCGAACGGCGCTCCGGCATTGACGGCTGCGCAAAAGGGCAAGGGCGTCAGCGGCCGGATTGTTCCTAAGGGAGCAACGATGAGCTGGGCTCAAATTGCCAAGTGCGGCCGCCTTCGCCCAGCTTCGGTCTTCGCTGTCGCTCGTCAGATTGCTGACTCGAGATCTTGTGTCGAACAGGCCTGTGGAGAAGCCCAAGCCCGCACCAGTGGCGCCCAAGGTCGCCCCGAAGGCGTCGACGGCATCCGCGGATTCCGGTAAGCAGTGGGACGGACCCTCGCTCTCGGATGAGGCTGTCACGTCGTCAGGTCCCAAGGCGAGCGGCGATGCCTCGTGGGGAGCCGCGCCGAAGGAGGTTGCTAGCTCGGTCGAGCAGGTAGTCGACGAGATCAAGGAGGAGGTCAAGACCGTTCCCGCCGCAGCCGAGGCAACCGCCCCGGTCTCAGACAGCAAGCTCACCTCAACGGATGAGTCGTCATCCGCTAGTCCCGCTGAGGCCGAGCCGAGTCCGAAGGCCGCTGCCCCCGTGCCTGCCGCTGCTCCCGCCGCCGCCGTGCCTGCGGCTTCCGCGCCCCCTCCCGGTCTCGAGGAGCCCTCGGTCGCTCCGGCCGCTCCCCAGCAAAAGAAGCAGCCGGCCAAGAGCCAGGCCAACCGCTTCCGCTCAATCGGTGACGAAGCTGTCATCATGCCTGGCGGTGTCGGTAGCGGCGTCGGCAAGGTTGGCATGCAATTTGGCAGCCTAAGCCTCGATGGCGAAGGCCAGATCTACGAGCAGCCTTCGGCGTGCGTTCAGAATCCACTTCTGCATGTACGCTGCATCCGCCTCTACTGACACGTCTCTCTGCCTGCCCTTGCAGCCCTGTCGAGCAGTCGTACGAGGCTCCGGCCGTTCAGGAGTCTGCTCCGGCCCCTGTTGCCGCTCAGGAGCCCCAGGCTGCCCAGCAGCAGCAGCAGCAGCAGCCCGCCCCTACCGCGGCCGTCGCCCCGCAAGGTCTCTCCAACTTCTTCCACCCGGCCGCCGCTGCTTCGCCCGCCGTCGCTGCCGCCCAGCCGGCCGCCTACAGCCCTTACCAGGCTCACCAGCACGAGCAGCAACAGCAGCAGCAGCAGGCTCCCCCTCAGCTTCAGCACCCTCAGGCGGGCTCGTACTACCGTCAGGACTCGAGCCAGTCTCCCTACTACGGCCAGCAGTCGCAGCAGCAGTCGCAGCAGCAGCAGACGCCCCAGCAGCAGCACGCGCAGCAGCAGGAGCAGCACGGCCACCAGCAGGCTCAGTACGGCGCCTCGCAGCAGCACGGCGGTGCCTTTGGCCTTGGCGCCGGCAACGGTGGCTACAACGGCGGCTTTGACGGCTACGGCGCCATTGACCGCTCGCAGCAGCAGCAGTCTTTCTACGACCCATACTCAGCCTTCTCGCAGCGGGCTGCTGCTGAGCCCGATGCGGCGAAGACGTCGGCTGCCCAGCAGGCCGTCCCCGGTCAGCAGCAGCAGGCCGGCTCGCAGCAGCAACAGAGCGGGCCTCAGCAGCCCGTTCACGCTGGCCAGCAGCCGGCAGCCGCCGGCTATTACGGTGGCATGCCCCCGTACAACCCGTACTGGGCCAACAGCAACCCCTACTATTACCAGAACCCCGCCGCCTGGCAGCAGCAGCAGTGGGGCCGCCCGGCCTACGCCCAGCCGCCCTCGGGTCCCGCCCCTGCAGCTGCTCCGCTCGGTGCCTCGGCCGCCTCGCTCGCCTCGCCCAACGTCAAGGCTCAGCAGGCTCAGTCGCCCTACGGTCACTTCTCGTCGGCCGGTTACGACGAGCCTGTCTCGTACGGCGCCTCTCCGATCGGCAACGCCGCCGGCCAGAACGCCTACGCCGCCGGCGCTGGTGCGGGTGGTATCCACTCGTTCCTCGGCGGCTCGCCCGCTCCCCAGCAGTCGGCCGTCGCCGGTGCAGCCCGGCCTGGCCAGGCCTCGCCGGAGCAGTCGTTCAAGGGCTACGCCGGCCAGCAGGCCGACAGCAAGGCCTCGGCTACCTCTGGCGCGCAGGCCGGCCAAGCCGGTGCCGGTGCCCAGCAGGGCGCCCAGCGCTACTCGCAAAGCGCTTACGGCGCCGCCGGCGCCCGGTCGGCGTACCCGGCTCAGCAGGCCGCCGGTCAGCAGCAGCAGCCTCAGCAGCAGCAGCAGCAGCAGGCGTACCAGCAGGGCGGCGACCCCTATGCCTCGTTCTATGCCCAGCAGCAGGGCTACCGGCAGACTTGGCAGTAAAATGCCGCTCACGTCGCGGCTTCCGGACCTACCCCCCACCTTCTCCTTCCGAACACGACGCTCGCACGCCCCGAAAACAACCATCTCGCTGCTGCATAACCCCGACCGCCCCCATCAAGACGTTCCTCCCTATCTCTCGCAGTTCCCCTTGACTTTCCAAACCGTGTACTCTCGAACGCTCCCACCGATGAAAAGAATCACACAGCTCATCTCCTGAGTCGTGTCGGGAATTTTAGGGCGAGCGAGTGGGAATCCCACCGACGGAACGCATTTGACAAGGGTCAACTTGGGATGGTCCAGAGCTCGGGAGGATGGAGTAGAGACCGTTCTCAGAAGGAGGACATGCAAGGCTGAAACGTTTAAATTAGGTAGGACTAATCTCTAATGGGCCCAGGAGGCAGCTGGACTCGGCCATGAGCACTCAAGGATTACTGTCGTGAATGCGGGGATGCTACGAGGACCGGGACTCACGCCTCACGTCTGTCTCGCTTGAAGGGGCTGAAGCGCGTCCTCGACTGCCAACTAGCCATCACGTCGCGCCAGCCACCGACTCGTTCATCCTCGGCGATCACAACTCTATCCTGCTCAGGCTCTTGGCTCCAGTAATTGCCAGTGCTTGTGCTCAGTGTACCACTCGAAGGGACGCCTGAGCTTGGCCCGAGGCCGTCCCCCTGGCCATGCTCGACGCGCTTGTCAAGCACCTCGTCCAGGAGGTCGGCCTCAAGGGCACGGTCGGTTAGTCGAAGTTGCATACAGCATCAGGTGCGAGAGGAGCTGGAGCTGATCCTGGTTGTCCCTGTCAGGCATACATCCGGACAAGATCGCTGGTCTCGCTCAGGGCTTCTTTGACCTTCAGGCGCAGGCTCACCTCTTGCCTGGCGGCGCGGCCTCGTCCTCAACGTCAGGCCGCCGGCGGTCGACCGCCCAATACACACAGGTGCTGGACCCATCCTACATCAGCTACCTGCTCGGCGTCCTACTCGAGCACGACGATGTCTTGCTCTCGGCCAGTCTGCCGGCCGGGGCCGCGGCCGAAGCGTCTGCGGCCATCAGCGCGTCCTGGCACGAAGTCAGCCGTGAGGAGTACGCCGAGGCCGGGCTCGACTTCTTTCGAGCTCGACATGGATCCAACCTTGCCATCCGGCTCACGGACGACGCAGCATGCCTTGTCGTCGCCGGCCAGCGACGGGAGGTGCGCTTTCTCCTTTTGATTCAGAGTTCGACCATCGGCTGCTGAGGGCTAACGGTCGCTCCGCCCGCTTCCGCTGCGCCTCAACGCGCTTCTAGTACCTCCCTTTTAGTGACCTAACGCTCAGCATCCTCAGCACGATCTCGAGCAAAGGATCCGAAGGGATCTCCGGTGTCGCTCTTAGCCGGCAGTACAATCTGACGCCAAAGGATACCTTTTACCATACCAAGAAGCTTGTGAACGAAGGGCTCGTGTGCGTCTGCTGTCTCCATTAGTGCGCCACAGGCCGCTCCTCGACTAAACCCCTATCATCCTTCGCGAACAGAGTCAAGATGAGCAGCACCGAGGGCGGAGCACACACGAGCCACTTCATCCACCACCGAGCCGTCTCGCGTGGCGGCAGTTTTGTCGCCGCCCCGACGGCTGCGCACTCAGCTGAGGCGCCTGAGCTTCATCGGCGCTTCCTTAACAACTATGACTACCTTGAGCCCAGGGTCATGGCAATCTTCGATAATCAGCCGAAGGGCGTCCTCCGAACGCTCCAGATCTGGGGCAAGGACGGCTTTCTCCTGCGGCAGATGGTTCGCTCTTCCAGCATTCCTCTTCAATGCTTGGTCCGGACTGACCTTTGCGCCGAGGTGGTCCCTCTCGCTAGGGCTACCGCGGTCGACTCGACAATGCGATGGGCAGTATGGTTAAGCGGCTCATCCGAGCGATGGTCACCCGCGGCAAGCTCCGACGCATTAACGTCCGCAACACGACCGGTCTGCGCAACAAGGGTCTTATTGCCGCTTACCAAGCCATGTCGCACGTCGACAGCGGCGACGCGGGCGCGAACGATGTCGAAGTCGAGTTTGAGAGCAATGAGCTTGGTCTCGATGAGGTTGCGCAGGCCGGCGATCAGAAGCCACTTGTCGGCGACCGTGAGCCGGACGGCATGGCAGTCATCCTCTATGGTCAGTTCTGCGGACCTCTTCTTAGCCTTGCGAGGTCGCTGATGAGGTCATCATCCGCGGCCCGTCACACAGATCCGTCAGAGAAGGAGCCTGCACAGCCTCCCCCGCGCTTCGAGCCGGTCAGTCAAATTAGCCCCTCGACACCGGTCGATTACCAAGTCTTGCAGTACATTCTCGACGGTGGCACGGCCGGCCGGTTCTACAAGGTGTGTGCGCCTCAGCACTGTCAGTGTCGTTTGGCGATCATACATTGATAAGGGCTAACACGCCTGATCCTTTTTCTCAGGACGTCATGAGCCGCTTTGCCTTCAGTCGACGCTTCATTGAGTGGCTCGCTGACCGTTGGTCGCTGAAGGAGGGCGCGCCGCTTCACCTGCCCGAGACAAACATTCTTCAAGTCACGGACCAAATCGGAAAGGAGCGTCGCCTCATCCTCTTCGGCCCCAGCGGTTACCGGGCGCTTTGCCGACAGTTGAGCCATCCGGTAGACCCGGCGATCTGTTCGGCCGAAGAGACCCCCGACGCCGGTGGCTTCCTTCCTCTCGCCAACTTCGAACTCTGGGATGAGCCGCAGCAGCGGGTTGAGTGGGCTGAATCTTACCCGCTCGAGACATTCCAGCCGGCGACGGTCGCGCCGAAGGACCTGCTGCCATTCCTGCCGGTGATTGCGGACGAGAATGAGCGACTTAACAAGAACCAACTGCGTGCCTTGCTCGGCTGCGCCGGCGACGGCGAGTGGCTTGGGACACTCGCTGTCGCCAGCTCAGGCTCTGCCAAAAGCATGGCGAGGCGGACGCGGGGCAAGGGCAACGGACCGCAGAAGAAGATGGTGGCCAGGATGCAGCGCATCGCTGCAGGCGACGAGGTTCCGCCGTCGGACGCGGGCGAGTACCGCAGGATGGTCGAGCGGGCCAAAATCATCGGCCTAACCATACCCCCACGGCCGGTTCCCTTGGGCAAGCGTGGTCGCTCGTCCTCCATTACCCCTTCAGTCGCCTCGGTCGCCTTCGCCGGCCTTTCGCAGAGCCCGGCGCCGGTCTCTTGCACGAAGAAGCGTGGCCGGATACCGGCTACTTCGACTGATGGCGAACCCAGAGACATTAGTGCGTCGTCAAGCGCTGTCAAGACTCCTACGCGCAAAAGAGGCCCTGCCAAGACCCCTCGCAGATCAGCCCTTAATCAGACCGAGGTCCCGCTGGTCGCAATGGAAGCCTTGCCTTCGGTCGAACGAGACTCGACAGCGCCGCTGGCTCCGCCTTCGCTGCCTATAGACGGAGTCGACAGCGCCCTTTCAATGACGGAAGCTCGGCCGCGCAAGATCCGGCGCAAGTCCATAGCTGATGATGTCGCTCAGTTATCACATCCGTCGCTGCCAGCGGTCTTGCCCTCGTCCGCCGTAGCGCCGCCTGCCGCGCAGCCCTCGCCCTCTGCGCAGCCACTAGAAGCAGTGCTATCCGCCGCTTCAGCCCTAACGGAGGACACCCTCCCGATGGAGCCTCGACCTTCGCCGTCTACGCAGAAGGTCTCGTCGGCGGCCGTGGACACACCCAACAGGTTGCGGCCGTCGCGCAAAAAGGTCGTGCACCGGCTGCCACGGACGTCCGAAGTCGAGGCGGCGCCGACAGTCAAGGCGCGTCGAGGCAATTCAGAATCGACAGCCGCAGAAGACATGACGGTTGACGACCCAACAACCATGCTTGGCTCAACCGCACTGGCCGCTCCCGGCCCGTCAATCGCCGGAGTTGTCCTGTCGTTCATGCCAACGACTGACTCGCCCGACTTTCTTGCCAACGGTCCGGCGCCGCCGATCGAGGATGCGCGCGCTCGCCTCCGCCGCAAACAGCAGGAGGCCAAGGACGCTAAAGAGGAGCGCCGGAAGCTGCGGCGCAAGGAGGTCATCGAGCTCGACCTCGGCGCCGACGTCGGGCGGCGCGAGCACGAGCAGCCCCCCGCGACAAAGTCGGGGCCAAATGGGCCACGCAAGGAGCGCAGCGACAAGGGCAAGCGCAAGAGCGAGGGCCGGTGGATCTTCCCGACAGAGGAGGAAAAGAAGGCGCGCGCAAAAAAGGCGGCCAAGAAGGCGGCCGCAGGCGGTGCAGCGACCGCCGAAAACGTCATGGCCGGTCAGAAGGCGGCCGATCCGTCGCCGACGCCGGCTGTCGAGCATAGCTATATCGCTGTCCTTCCCGAGGACACGCACCTCATTCCCGACATCGTCAACCAGGTCGGGCGGCCGGCGGGTGCGTGCACTGGCGAAACCCCAGTCCGAAGCTCTCTGACATCTCTGACTGACGTCCTCTCCCGCCTCCGCCTTTTCTCCGTCGCTCTTGCAGGCTCCGACGCTCAGCGACACCGTACGCGGCACAACGACGAGCTTGACGACGTGATCATGGACATCGGTAGCATCATCTGCGTCCGCGGTAGCGTACCGGGCTACATGTATTCTTGGAAGCCGGCACTCAGGATCATCCCGGGCGTCACGACGACAACGATCCGCAGCCGCTTTCACAAGTTGCAAGACTCTCACGGCTCTTACATTTACCAGCTCGAGATGGCTTACCTCCGGATGTGGAATACGGTCGGCAACACGGCTCTCCTCCCGGATGCCAAGCACCCTAAGGGCGACTTCGACATCGCCCACCACCTACGCTTCTTCCGCAAGAACATCGACAAGGCCATCCTGTACGTCCTAAACTACCACGAGCGTTGGCTGACGATCAACTGACGTGCCTCCTCGCGCGCAGGAGGACCAACGCCGATGTCAGCCAGGTCGAGGGTGAGCAGGAGTCGCGCGTGCCCGACCTTCCAGGCCATGTCAGCGCAATGGCGGCTCTCAAGCTCGAGGACAACACCCACGTCCTCGCCGACGCCTTCGACTACTCGTGGCTGCACGTCCCGAAACAGAATGTCTCGGACGACTTGTCGGAGCTCGCCTCGCGCAATAATCTCTTTCTCATTGAGCCGTCCGCCGCAAGCCAGCCCAGCGAGTCTGATCAGGGCCGACGCGAAGACAGCGTCCTTGCAAGTACGGTTAAGGTGATTGACATCAGCGGGCTTTATTCGAGTTCGATCTTCGCGACTTACGTCCGCCGGCTGCCCCCCCCCCCCTCCCCCTCCCCCCTCCTAGATGGTCTGCTCAACGAGTGATGCCGACTTCGACCCGCACCAAGCCGATGCAGTCTTGCCGAAGACGGGCCGCTCGGGAGAGATCATCCGTGACCTTATCCTAGAGGGCGTGTGCGATAGCCGCAACGACGAGGTCAACGGCCGGATCGGCTTCACTGAGCAGTAGGTCACGTGCTCTACGATTTTTTGCTGTCCTTGAGACTAAAGCCCTGGCATCAACCGCTCGCAGGTTCAAGACCTTTTCCACTGGCCCGCACACCCACTCTTTCTTCGCGGAGGCATCCGAGGTCGAAGGCTCCATTCTCATCAAGGAGGAACACTCGCCTTGGCCGCTGCTCGCCTCAGATGGACACACGGCCGCGCTTCTTTACCTGTCCTCTCAGAATCGGGTGAGTTATGCCCCCTTCTTCCGTTCCGCCACCCCTTGTGACTGCCTAGATACCCGGAAACTGATGGGGATCCTGTTCCGCCCAACACAGATCGAGCTCGAGACCGAGCGGGATGACCTTGAGACGCTCTGCGCCGGCGCCACGCTGCGCAACTCTAAGAAGCTCGGTGCGTGGTTTGAGGAATGCCGGTTCAATTACTGAACAACTGACTGCCGATTTCTTCATTTTGTGTGTTTGCTCTAGATGACGTGGATCTCGAGTTCCATATCTCGGCCCGGCTGACAGACCTGCCGAAAGCCGCCGCCAACATCCAGATCCCGCCTTCATTCGATCTCGACCACGGCCCGATTGCGCTTGACGTCGAGGCGCGCTCGGCCGTTCTTGACTCGCTGACCGAAAACGACGCGGCCGGGCTCATGGCGATCAGCAAGCGCATTGTCGAGTATCTCGACCTTCAGGAGATCGGCGGTGATGGTGCACCGTGGGCCGTCATCCAGGTTCGTAGTGTTGCCCTCGCATCCTGTCTACCTGTCGGCGCTGCTGACGTATACGTTCCCGTACATAGGCCCTGTGCCCAGAACTGTCGCTGCTTGAGCTTGTCCATTTGACGCTCGAGCTCGCGCAGACGATGCCGCCACTAGTTTTTGTCACCGGCTATGACAAGCCTCGCCTTGTCTCAACGCTGTTTATCGCCGCCTGGGCCGCCTTTGTCCCGACTCCAACACGCGTCTCTCCCCCGGACGATGCGGCAGAGTCCGAGGCCCCCGCCGAGTCAAGCAAGGTTATGGTCTGGCCGCGCCGGTGGGTTGACATGCACGCCAACATCGTTGAGAGCGATTGGGACGGCTGCATCCGGCTCGTCGTAGGGCACCTCCTTGATCGGTCCGGCATCACCGAGGTGCGCTCGATACCTGTCCAAGCTCTGTCTTCGACCTTCGCGGCGTAAGACCTTAGGCTAACTTTTAGTTGTCTTATCCTTTCAGGCTTCGCTCCGCCGATTGCTTTTGCCGGTTCTAGACCGGCTCGAGATGTCGGAAATCCTGCGTCATCTCCTTCAGCTCCGGATGGCGCGGCGCGTCGTCTACGCGGCATCGACTCTCTCGCCGCTCGCCGTGTCCAACGCCGAGCTTGCCGAGTGGCCGATTGGTTGGCTTGGGCCCGACGAAGAGCGCCGCGTCGGTTGGGAGCTCGTTGGCGGTGCTTGGACTGAAGGCCTCGACGAACAGCAGGGCCTCGCTTAGGACGGCCGTAATTCAAAGTCACCTTCGATCCACCCCATCAACTCCGCTTCCATCACCTTCAGCCTCTTCCTTTCGGCGCCGTCATGTCTCTCTCTGTAACCGCGCGCTCTTGCTCTTCTAACGACCTTATGCCCTACCCTCTACAACACTTATCACCTGTGACATGCGTCTTTCCTTCGACGCGGGAACTCATGAAAGCAAGCTGCAAATCCACTGGGACCTGGCAAGGCGGGTGAAGAGAGACGAGCGAGTGGACTAGTCGATAGTGAGCGCGCCGTCGACCTCGCCAAAGCGCCCGAGGAAGGCGGACATGAAGTTGATGTAATGCCTGACGTCAGCGACGCCGGCCGTCTCGCGGATGGAGTGCATGCTGAGCTGTGCGAGACCGCTGGGAAGGCAGAGAGAGGGTTGTTAGCGACCATCCGAGCGGCCAGAGGAGGTCTGCTGAGGGACAAACATGTCGACCGCGCGGACGACGGTGCTCAGGCCAGGACCGACGGTCGAGCCGCACGCGCTCTGACGGCCGGGAGGTATTATCGACCGTCTTGTCAGCCAGCTGGCAAACGTCGCTTCGACGAGCAATCAACCCGAGACGTACGTCATTTCTGACCTCGAACTCCTGAACGGGCACGCCAGCGAGGTGAGCAAGCCGACGCAAAACAAACGTGGTCGCAGCATTGGAAGTGTAGCGCTGGTTGGCATTGGTCTATGCCGAGAGGTAGCGGCGAGAAAGTTGTCAAAACCGATCAGTAGAGAGGAAGACAGGGTGCGGTCTGGTCAGCGTCCTCGCACCTTGATGACGACACCTCCGCCGAGCATGGGCTTGTGTAGGTCCTGTAGGCGGGTACAAAGGCGGGCACGTGAGGTAATCTGAAAGCGTCAGCCAGCGTACCATGGTACTGCAGGAGAGATTCGTCGGCCGCACGTGGTGCTTCTCGGGATAGTTCGGGTGGACGCCTGTCAAACACAGATGAGACTCGGAATTAGCTGCAGCACATAAAGCATCTTAACCTGGGCCTCTAGAGTATTGCGAGACATACCGTGCCCCATGTCGGCACTCACGAGGAAGCTGCGCGCAAGAACCTCCTCAGCCCTGATCGGAGCGTCGTCCCTTGACCGGCCGATGCCGGCAGCGGCGAGTCGCGCGGCCAAGTTGGGGAGAAGCGACGATTCGGCGCCCTGGTGCGAGACGCTGCCGACCTCCTCGTTGTCAAAGAGGAGGATGGCCTGCGCCGTTGGTGTCCCTTTGCTTACCGACGACGACGACGACGACGACGACGACGACGAAGAGGCGGCGATTAGGCCCTCGAGCGCGCAGAAGGACGACATGAGGTTGTCGATACGGCCAGCGAGGATGAGCTCGTCGGCGAGACCTCCGATAGCCGCGGGTTGCAGGTCGAAAAGCTGCAACTCAAAGTCGGCAATATCTTCCACAGACACGCCAAGCTCCTTGGCAACAAGTGAGAGAAGGGCTGGGTGGTGCTTGCCGGCCATAGGATCAGTGACGCCAGCAGTAGTGGCGACCTCGCCGCCTGCCGGAACGGGTGCATTAAGGAGCGACGAGAGACCGAGCAGCGGGTAGAGCTGCGTCTCCTTGTTGAAGGTAAACGAGTCGCGTGCCGGGTCGAGGTGGATCGCGAGCGAAGGAATTCGGGCGACGGCCTTGTCGAGCTTGACAAGCCGGCCCTCCCAGCGGTCGCCTGAGTCGGAGCTGGCCGTTGCAGGCACACGGCAGACGACACGACCGGCCACACCCAGGTCCCGATCCCACCAAGTGCGCCCTGTGGAGATCGACAAGTCAGCCCGGACGCTTGCGTGTCGAGGCTCTAGCTGTCGACAGACTGACAGATGCCGCCTCCGTACGTCTCGACAGCAAGTCGCTCCCAACCTTCCTTCGCATTCTTTGAAATCGGTCGGATCTATGGCAGGCGTGACGCGGATAGTGAGGATCAGATCATGAACTTGTCGCAGTGACCGTGATCGGGCTCGAGTCGACACACCTTGAGCGCGCACGAGTCGACGTGGGTTGCGACGAGCGCGAGCGGCGAGGCCGAGGTGTAGCCCTCGGGCAGATGGAAGGCGATGAGAGACGAGGCATTCCGGGTGAAGTAGTACGATCTGCCGGCCTTGAGGCTGGCCCACGAGTCGCGCTCGTGGATCTTGTTCTGAGGAGAAGCGGGATCGTCAGAAGCAGGCCTTGAAAGCGGGGTTTGAGAGAAGCGAGACGGACGAAGCCGGCAGCCTCGAGCTTCGCGACGCCCTCGGCGACGGCGTGGAACGGCGTTGGGCAGGCGTTAACAAAGTCAACGAAGGCGAGGGCCTCCTTGGGACTGGTAGAGGTAGGGGATGACATCGCAGGCAGTTGCATCGGAAGGTAAGGGTGGTGGTCAGGAGGAACGGAGATGGCCAGGAACGAAAGCTAGCAGCACAAAGGGAGAGCAGACCGACCCGCGTGGGACGGCCGTCGGCCTGCGCCGGAGCATCGGGGTTCCTGCCGGGCTGGCCTTGTGCCGCCCTCTGGCGTCGCACTATGGGAGGCCCTGCTCCTCGAGGCCAGACTGAACCTGGGCACTCTTGCTCGGCTACTTCGCTCTCATTGGAGTAACAGGACCGCAATGGGGCTCAGCCGGCCTGACGCAACCGACTGCGCTGTGGGCGGCTGCGCATGATCGTCGCGTGCGAGGGGGCGAAGATGATGCGACATGCAGGCCGACGACGACCCAAAACGCTGCCGACGACTTCCTCTACTTCCTTAGGGTGTCGTCCAACTCTTTTCTCAGCCTGGGCGACGGTCCTTGCTGTCATCCTCATCTCGACAAGCCGATCGACCGCACTGCTGTCGGGGGAAGCCCTCCGCTGTGGCGCAAGTCAGGGTCGAGTGTTTCCGGAGAAGTCACCCCTCTCCAGCCTTTGCTCGACCAAGTCATGACGGCCGAGGCTGCTGCCCACAGCTCGAGCAGCTTGAGCGGGCTGGGACATCCGAATCTCACGCCATCGGAACTCGTTGACCTCCGGGCGGCCCAGCGGACGTACCAGGGCGCCTGGCTCAGGACAGCACTGGCCAATCTCGGCTATGCGGCGGTCGTCCTCAAGGTCTTTGACCGTCGCTTCTTCGGTAGTCCGTTCTAGCTGTCATCCGCGTTTGTCTTCCCTGATCCGGAGTTGAGTAGCGCAGCTGACAGCCTGCCATACTCTCCTCGGCACCTTTCGTGCGCAGTCGGCCTGCTGTACACTCTTGTCTCGCTCGCCCTTCTGGGTGCATCGCTTAGACGGTCGGCCAAGACGCAGCGATCTATCTTGCCACCCTCTTCACCACTGCTTGCTCCTAGGCCGGCGCTGCCCCGCTTACGGCCATCGACGGTCGCGCGGCACGGCCATCGAAAAGACGGCAAGTTAATACCACAGGTGACACTCTCAACGGCGAACCCGCCAAAGCCGGCGCCTCAAAAAGCGGCGCGTACGAGTTCGGTTAATTGCGGAGGCTTTGAGGCTGTCGGCGGCTACCGTGGCTTGGACTCCTTCGAACCTGCCGGACCAGTTGTGCTAGTCTTCGGCCTTCTCGTCGGAGTCCTGGAGCTCGCACTGCTGGCGCTTGTCCTTCAATTCGGCTGATTGCGCCTGCTATATCGGACGTTGATGGGCGATCCGATGAGATGGCCGTCTCGCATGGCTCCCTGGTCTTGCGTCGTGCATGGCGGGCAGGCAGCAAATTGATCTCGGACCTTGACCGAACCTATCCGGTCTCGCCTCCCCCGAGCCTCCTCTCTCAGCGTGTGCCGTCCCTGTCATCAGTCCACAACGCTGTCGTCGGCCTACGGTGAGGCGCACCTCAGCGCCGGCTATCCTTTCGTCGCGGACGGTCGCGTTTGTAGGATTGACTGGTATTGACGTCAACCGACGTTCGCGGTGATTCTGCGAACATTCTATACCATGCATGACCATCTCAGTCCAGTCGTCAGAATCAGCAATACTCCTTTTAACCAGTGCTCTTGGCGTCCCGAACTAGAGCCTGAGTGACCCAAAGTGCGGACTCATTGCCAGCCTGCCGACTTGCAGGTGCGAGTTGCAGGCCTCGCCGCGCCGGCTCGTGCACCTCGACTGACCTCGGCCTCGAGCAGCTGGCCCTGACAGCCATCGACCTCTCAAGCAACCCTCTTCCCACCCTCTCCCTTGTACATCACGCCCGCCCCAAGCGCAAGCTCCAAGCGAAGAGGACCTCCCGCCACTACCGCCTCTCGCTAACCCCTGACTCTCTACGATGGACGCCGGTCAACTGCTATCGAACTCGCTCTCGCCCGGTGCGTCCGAACCTGCCTGGCTCCATCCTCCTATCCTCCTCCCCAGGCCCTGCCTGCCCCGGCGTCATCCGCCCGCCAAGGCGGCTGGCGTTTGGTAGGCCAGATGCTGCCTCAATCAGACCGGGACGAATGCCTCATTTCTCCTTGTCCTCGTCGGATCCCCGACTGACCTCGTTCCTCGCTCCTCGGCCTTCACGCTTCCCGTCGTCTTGCTTTTTCCTCTGCGCGCGTCGCCCGTTCGGCTCGTCGTCCAACCTTCGGTCCCCCTCGACCTCCGATTCATATCTCCTTCTTCATTCGCGTCTCATCGCCGCCCATTGCCTTCGTACTCTATGCTGCATACGCATCGAATTGCAATTGTCGTCTCCAGACCAGGCCACGCGTCAGGCCGCCGAGGAGCAGCTCGAGAAGGTCGCCAACGAGAACTTCGTGCGTCAACTTCCGGCGACCACAACGTTGACGGCGTAGCTCTCGCTGTAATGGCCACTGACTGGCTCTGCTCCGCCCATCCTCTCTGCCCGATGTCTCCGCCTCCGTTCACTCTCCCGACAGACCGGCTACGTTGGCACGCTCATCGAGCAGCTCGCGAGCGAGGGTGTCGATCTCTCGGTCCGGAACGCTGCCGCTCTTGCGATCAAAAACGCGCTCACCGCCCGTGTTCGTCCCCCTTTCCTGCGATAGCTCTCTGCGCCAAGGCACTCTGGAGCTTGCAACCTTACTTCTGTCGCTAGGTCGGTCACTGACTTCGCATTCTCACTGACTTCGCATTCCGACTGCTGCAGGATCAATCTCGCCAGGACGCCATCAGCCAGCGCTGGCTGTCGCTTCAACCGGAAGTCAAGCAGCAGATCAAGCAGTTGGCGCTCCAGACGCTCGCCTCGCCCGTCGGTCGTGCAGGCGCGTTTGCCGCCCAGGTCGTGGCCGCCATTGCTGCGGTCGACCTGCCGGCTGGCCAGTGGCCTGAGCTCATCGGCTACCTGCTGCAATTCGTTCGCGATGAGTCCAACGCTGGTCTGCGTGGTTCGAGTCTTCAGGCTATCGGTTTCATCTGCGAGGCAGTGGTCAGTCCTTGCTGCGGCTTCCGTTCGGGCCATCCGCTCCAAAACGGGCAGGTTGCTGATCTCGTTCCTTGCGGCGCCGCTCTTCTCATGCGCGCTTTCACAGCAACCCGACATCCTGGAGCTCCAGTCGAACGACATCCTGACCGCCGTCGTCCAGGGTGCGCGTAAGGAGGAGCCTTCGGCCGAGGTCCAGATTGCCGCCATCAACGCCCTCTTCAACTCGCTCGAATTCGTCCGCGTTAACATGGAGCGCGAAGGCGAGCGCAACTTCATCATGCAGATCGTGTGCGAGGCGACCCAGAACCCGAGCATACCGGTCGTCGTCGGCGCGTACGAATGCCTGGTCAAGATCATGCAGCTTTACTACGACAAGATGGGCTTCTACATGGAGCAGGCCCTCTTCGGTGTGCGTGCCCTGTCTTCTCCCTCCCACTCTGTGGCGTGCTCTCGACTGACTCCACGCTCGCCGCCCTGTCTAGCTCACCATCCTTGGTATGCGTAGCCCGGAGGAAAAAGTCGCGCTTCAGGCAATCGAGTTCTGGTCGACGGTCTGCGACGAGGAGATCGAGCTCAACCTCGAGGCTGCCGAGGCGGCTGAGTTCAACGAGGCGCCGGATCGCGAGTCCAAGAACTTTGCCAAGATCGCGCTCAGCCAGATCCTGCCAGTTTTGCTCCAGCTGCTGACGCAGCAGGAGGAGGACGCCGAGGACGACGAGTGGAACGTCTCGATGGCAGCCTCGACCTGTCTGGCGCTCCTCGCCCAGACGGTTGGTGACGACGTCGTCGCCGGCGTCATCCCCTTCGTCGAGGCCAATATCAAGGCTGCCGACAACGATGGCTGGCGCAAGCGCGAGGCGGCCGTCATGGCCTTCGGTTCGATCCTTGACGGCCCTGACCCGAAGGTCCTCAGCGGCCTCGTCGCCCAAGCCCTCCCAACTCTCATTGAGATGATGCAGGACCCTAACGAGCACGTCAAGGACACGACGGCGTGGACGCTCGGCCGAGTGTCGGACATTCTGATCGACTGCATCAAGCCTGACATTCATCTTCCGCCGCTCATCCAGGCGCTCGTCGGAGGGCTCGAGGACGGCACGCGGATCGTTGGCAACTGCTGCTGGTCGCTCATGAACCTCGCCGAGCAGCTTGGCACGGGTATGGACGAGCCGCTGCCGCAAACGACGCCCCTCTCGCCCTACTACGAGCACATCCTTTCGGCCCTGATGCGCGTCTCGCAAAAGTACGCCCAGACGAACGAGGCCAACGCCCGGACGTCAGCCTACGAGGCCATTTCAGCTTACGTCGCCCAGTCGGCGACCGACACGCTGCCGATCGTGTCGCAGGTGACGCTTGAGATCCTCTCGCGGATGGAGAGCTTGCTCGCCATGCAGAACCAGATCATTGGTGCCGATGACCGCAACAACTGGAACGAGCTCCAAGGCAACCTGTGCTCGGTTGTCACCTCGATCGTCCGGAAGCTCGGCCGCGAGATCGGACCGCTCTCGGACCGCATCATGACGGTCCTGCTCTCGCTCTGCGACAGCGCCGGCAAGCAGGCGACCGTATTCGAGGACGCTCTCCTTGCGATCGGCTCCGTCACCTCGGCCCTCGAGCACGACTTCCACCCCTATATCTCAGCCTTCATGCCGTATCTCTCGACCGCGCTCCAGGCGCAGGAGGAGTACCAGCTGTGCTCGATCGCTGTCGGCCTGATTGGTGACATCTGCCGCGCCCTCGGCGACCAGTCGACCCAGTACTGCGACGACTTTATGTCGGCGCTGCTTAAGAACCTTCAGAGCGAGACGCTCAACCGGTCCGTCAAGCCACCGATCCTCTCGGCCTTCGGCGACATCGCGCTCGCTATTGGCCCGTCCTTCCAGCCGTACCTCGACCACGTCATGATGGTCCTCAAGCAAGCCGGTGAGATGCGGCCCGATGCGTCATTCGACAACGTCGAATACATCACGATTCTACGC
Organism: Cystofilobasidium macerans; assembly: GCA_014825765.1. Classification (NCBI taxonomy): domain Eukaryota; kingdom Fungi; phylum Basidiomycota; class Tremellomycetes; order Cystofilobasidiales; family Cystofilobasidiaceae; genus Cystofilobasidium; species Cystofilobasidium macerans. Next base: position 29,181 of record MVAP01000054.1, on the reverse strand, counting down.
GAGGCGATCATCGAGGCCTACGTCGGCGTCATCTCGGCCTTCCGCACTAATCAGTCGAGTGAGTCGCCCCCGCGCGCCCAGACTGAATAGGCCTCGTCATCGACACTGACAACCATCGCCTGCTCCGCAGACCTTATTCTGCCTCACGTGGGCGTCATGCTCAACTTCCTCCAGCTCGCGATTGAGGACGTGGACCGGTCCGAGGCAGTCGTCCGGGGCGGGCTCGGTCTGCTCGGCGACCTGGCCGATACTTTTTCGCAGGGTCAGATCAAGGATCTCCTCCTTCAGGAGTGGATTTCCAACGCCCTCAAGTCGGGCCGCGGCAAGGGCATGTCGACTGAGACGCGCAAGACGGCACGCTGGACGCGCGAGGTTGTCAAGACCGCGACGGCATAAGGACGAGGACAGCGCCCACTCATTGCTCTCCTTCTCGCCCTCTCTGGATCCTCTTGCGTCTCCTCTACACGGTCGGTGTCCACCCCCTTATCGCCCGACGCGATACCCCTTCAACGGTCACCGGCGGCAAATCCCTCGCTCAGACTGGGGCTTCGATCTGGTGTCCCTTGCCCCCTTCCCCTTTCCCCTTGGCCAATGTCTGACGACCCGATTGCTTAGGCCACCCGTTTGCCCTCATTCCTTGGCGCACCTCCTTTCCCGGGATGGACGCTCACCTTTACCTTCCCTTTGTCTCGCCTTTCTCTGTCCCTCTCTGCACGATATCTCCCTATTCCTGTCCCAACGTCTCTCCGGCATTACGCAATTCGCAACAACCCAATCATCGCCTCCTAGATGGTCGCGCCCGCGCATGTGGGGCGACCGCTCGGCTCTCATCTCTCTTCCACTACCACGACCCCTTATCACACCCGCGCACTAGTATCTTACCCTTCCCCACTCCTGCATGTCTCCCACCTCCAGCTCTTCACTTGCTTTGCTCTTCGTCTTTGGGTACTGTGCCCCTGGGGCAGCCGAAGGCCCTTTCCCTCACACATACCACCACTGCCGAGCTAGACAGAAACAAATTCTTCGTGCGAGGTTCCGAGCCCGCCTCGCACCACGCCCTCCAAACGTGACGATGATGCCCCCATTTTACTCCCCTCAAGTCGGCCTGAAGTCAGCGGGAGGCCTTGGTTAGGTGGTGTGATATTCGCAGGGTCGGCCAAACTTGCATCTGCGTTTGGACAATTTGGCCCGCTGCGCCTCCGCCAGCCGACACGCAGCGACCCGGACTCCGGTCGTCCGTGGACCAGCGACCGCACACCTTCACCGCTTAAGAGACCTCAGCCCCTGATGAAGCTCGACGCGACCGATCTCCGGTATCTGACGTCGGATGAGTTCCGAATCCTGACGGCCGTATGTCTGCCCTGCCCTCTAAGCTCCTGCTCGTGCCTCCAGCCTTGCCTCTGGTCCGGCCTGACCCCGCAACCTCCTCTGCTCCCTTCCCTCAATCGCGCTGGCCTGACTTCTGCCTTCATGGCCCCCTTGCTCCTCTGACACGAATGCTGCTCCTTTACCCGCTCGTATGCCAGACTGAGATGGGCTCCAAGAATCACGAGGTCGTCCCAGCTTCGCTAATCGCTAGCATTAGCGGCATCCGCAGCGGCATCGGAAACAAGCTCATGGGCCAAATGGCGAAGCGCAACCTCATTGCTCGCGTCCAAAACATCAAGTGTGCGTGCGGTACTGCTTGGGCATATGCCTCTCGCTCGTCCCACGGCATGTCTGCGCCGTTTGAGCTGTTCTGGGAAGGCTGAAGCTCGGTTGCTCCCACACTCTTCCATCCTTACTCTAGACGACGGTTACCGATTAACCTACGGCGGGTACGACTACCTCGCCATGCGAGCCATGACAAAGCGCGACACCATTGCCGCCGTGGGCAACCAGATCGGTGTCGGTAAGGAGAGCGACATCTACATCACTCAGGACAAGGAGGGCATCTCGCAGTGCCTGAAGCTGCACCGGTATGTCTCTTGCTGCGACTTGCGTCTAGCGAGACTCGTACTGTTGTTGACCCGACTTGCACCCGCCAAAGGCTCGGTCGCATCTCATTCCGAGCCATCAAGGAGAAGCGCGACTACATGGGCAAGCGCAAGAGCGCCAGCTGGATGTACATGTCGCGGCTGGCTGCGCATAAGGAGTGGGCTTTCCTGAACGTCGGTGGCGTCTCCCTCTGATCATCGCCTGTCAAATCTTGCCATGCTGACCCCAATGCGATGCAGGTCCTGCACGAAGCTGGTTTCCCGGTCCCGACGCCGATAGATCACTCGAGGCACGCCATCCTCATGTCCCTTATCGACGCCTACCCGCTCCGGCAGCTCGCCTCACATGAGGCTCCCGGCGAGCTTTACGCCGAGCTTATGGCGCTCATCGTCCGCTTCGCCCGAGCCGGCCTTGTGCATGGCGACTTCAACGAATTCAATCTGCTGATCGGCCGCGAGAATGGTGAAGTCGTTGTCATCGACTTCCCGCAGTGTGTTAGCACGAGTCATCCGGATGCCGAGTGGTACGTCGCCCCTCATAGTGGCTTCTTCCTGAAACGCAGGCTGACTCTTCAGGCTCTATTCATGCTCGCAGGTTCTTCAATCGCGACGTTGCCTGCATCCGAACCTTCTTCCGCCGCCGCTTCCGGTACGAGACGCCTTACTACCCGCGCTTCAAGGCCTCGCTGGCCGACACGTCGGTCGCCAAGTTTGAGCTCGACGTCGCCGTCGAGGCTAGCGGCTGGGGCGCAAATGATGAAGGCAAGCTCCGCAAGATGATGAGCGAGGAGCAGAAGCACGCCGCCGATGACCGCGAAGAGCGCGAGGGCAGTAGCGACGAGGACGAGAGCGAGGAGAGCGACGACGAGGCGGACGAGGATGAGGACGAGGACGACGGTGCGGTTGACGAGGCCGACGAGAAGGGTGAAACGCGCGATCAGGAGATGGCTCGATTGATCCTTGAGGCCAAACAGGAGGAGTTTGCTACCTTTGCCGACTCGCAACCGACGGCGTCGACATCTCAGATGGCCGAGCAGGACGATGAGGACGAGGAGGGCGACGATCTTGCACCCCTGCCGACGTCGAGCGACGCCCCGCCTTCGCCGACGTCGATGCCGGTCCTGGAGTCTGCGTTTCAGAAGGTAACGTTCACGACCCGGCCGCCGCCATCGCAGGCGCCAACGACGCGGTCACTTCTACCCGGGTCGGAGGATATCCGCAATACCGTCACGTCCGAGATGGTGCGCTCGCGGGCGCAGTCGGCTGCCAAGCACCACTCGCGTGTTGCACCGGGCAAGATGGGGAACGCGAAGACGACGAAGCGCAAGAATGAGGGCAAGGCGCGACTGATGAAGCAAGAGCGGTCGGGCGCTAATGACGACTGGTAATGCCATGGCGCGATGCACGCGACAAGGATACTCTGACCACTCGGGAGGGTGGGACGACGTTCAATGAGTACAGCAGCGTCGGTACAATCAATCGGCGACTTGCGCACGCGCGGATACATTCACGAGGGAACTTGGACAGGAGGAAACCGCGTCCGCAACAAACCAGGCCGGGAAAGGGCGATAATACAGGAAGGGTGAGAAGAGTCATGAGCCGCGTCATGAAGGTTTCATGGGCGGGGGGCGTGAGACGGAGCGAATGCAGGGATGTCTTTGCGGCACCTCCTCCGGAGGCCAAAGGCAGGTCGACCTCGAAGCGCGGGTCATGCAGCCCAGTACTGAGGTCCGGGCAACTCCACGTGCTCCGGCGAGTTCGGCGCCGGCTGGAGGCTGTAGTCACTAAACGACGGGCGGCGGTCGTCGGCAGCAACCATTCCGCTTGGGATCTGATACTCGCGTCCGCCAATGATCGAGTCGCCCGGGCCGCCTCCGACAGAGCCGAAGTGCAGTTGATCGAGCGCGAGCGTCGCCGACCGCTTGTCCTCAGCAAACGTAGTCATCGGCGGCTGAAGCAGAAGCGAAGATGCGCTGTAGAACGAGTTGGACGGCTGGGGTGGCGACGACCGCTGACCATAGTGGGCGCTGAGCGAATGGTGCGGACTAGCGTCCGGCGGAGCGTCGTAGTACTCAGTGGCGTACTGGTGATGCAGCGCCTGGGGTGCCGAATTCCACGACGTATTGAAGGTGGGTTCGGGCCCGCTGCCCTGCATCTCGTGCGGTGCAACGGTCGCATAGGTGGTTGGCGAGCTGTACTGCGGCATGGTGATACCGTGCTGCGGAAAGGACGACCGGTTGAAGAGGTCGGCCTCACCAGTGTAAAGAGGCAAGGGAGCTGACGATCGGAGCGGCGAGGGCTGCATCGATGGCGACCGGTGGCGGCGAGGGCTATTATGAGTTTTGTCGCGGCCGAGACTGAGGCTCAGCCGCTTGCCAGCCGAGCCAACGGGCGGGCCGAGCGCAGAGGTGCGCATCGCCGGCGTCAACGTCGAAGCCGCGTATTGCTGTTGTAGCTGGAGGCTAGCGCCTCCTCCTGACCCGGCCGAGAGCGAGCTTCCGGCCGACGACGGGGTGCTTGCAATTGCGCTCGACAAAGGGCCGGCTGCAAAGACTGACGGCTCGCCATCAAAGTATGAGCTGCGAGTTGAAGAGCCCGTGTGCTGCGGCGATCGAGTGCTTGAGGGGTGGTAGGCCGTCCAACCCTCGGTCGGCGATGGCATTGCGTAGGGATGGAAGCCCGGCTTGCCGCCGGCGAGAGGCCGGTTTGGCTGACCGAAAGGTGAGTCGGTCAAAACCAGCTGCCGACCTTCGGGAAGAATAGTCGAGGCCGTCACTGATGTCTGGCTCGCCCGGCGCCGGCGCTGAGGGCCGGATTTCTCTGACTTGCTAGCCTTTGACGTGCGGCTGCTTGAGTTGGTGCGCTGGGGAGTCGGCGCAGTGTGCTGCGATGGAGGCGGCAGCGGCAGCGGCTGATAGCGTGGAAAAGGTGATGCCAGCACCGCTGGATGAGAGAATTCCTTTGGTAGGGATGACGACCACTGATGCGGGGCAGGCTCCGGAGCGGAGTATGTCGAGTGCGAGGGTGCGCCGTAGCCAATGATCGAGTCGTTGTCGCTAGGGCCGTTCATGTCGTATCTTGAGAAATACGTGCCACCTTTGTAGTTCGTGTCAATCGTGGGCAGTCCGGCCATGCCAGTCGCTGGATAGCTCGATGAAAGCAGGCCGTGTGAATGATTGTAGTACGGATGCGGGCTTGGCGGCTGGGCGATATCATTGGAGAGTGTAGCCGGAGACTCGGACTTTGGCGACTGCGAGGTGTCGGCTTCGGAGACGTACCGCAGGACGCCGTCAGGCCCCTGCTCGACCTTCGGCGGGAAGCGGAATTGAGCCTTCATGAGCTGCAGTACAAGGAAACCTGTCAATATCATCACCCCGCAAGAGAAGTATAGTCCAGAAAAGGCTACACGCACAAGCTGGGGGTCGATCTCTAGGTCGGCAAATTCTGGCAGCGTCGAGGGCGTGCGGAACTCGTCCGTCATGCCGTCGGCGAGGCTGTAATACGAGACAAGGTGCTGCGTCCTGCCATCGATGACCATCGACATAGTCTACCGCGAGATGCACGGTAATTGTAAGCACCTCGGGTGATCCGCAGTCGGATAAAGGAAGTCGACTCACCCGCTTGACGAGACCGCCCTCCTTGAATGCGTAAGAGTTGGTGAGGCTGCCGACGAGCGAGCGCTCCTTGATGCGGATGAGCTCCTCAAGATCGCGCACCTCCTCCTCGTCGCTCATTTCCATCAGGAGGTCGTCGTTGCCGTCGCCGGTGCCCTTGCCGTCCTGCGTCTGCTGCGGAGGGAAGTATTCGTGAAAGAGGCTGCCTTTGCCGCCTTCGGGCTCGGGCGCAGCGCTAAGGCCGAGCAGGGACGCCGGATCGAGGCCAGCCGGCGTCGACGAGAACGACTTGCGGCCGGCGCCCCCGGGCGGCCGGACGAGGGGTTCCTTCTTGACGTCGGGTTTAGCCGCAGAGGACAACTTCCTGCGGTCATCAGACGGCGGCGAGGTGGGTGTCGGCGGCGCCTTGTCCGTCTTCTTGCGGAAGCCTTTGCTTGTTGAACCTGACCTGGGTCCGCGCGAGCTGCAAGGGATGTTTGGTGGTCAGCTCGGACCATTCCCCGTCACAAACACGCTCGAATGCCGGCGACGACTAGCACAAAGGGCTCTACTCACTTGCGCTGCTCGGTCTGGCGGTAGACGAGGTAATTACCTGTTGTTGGGAAGCGTAAGAGGGAACAAGGAAGGCCGGAACGGTCAGCTTGGTTTGTCCGGCCGGATCTACGCGGTGCCGGGCCCGGCATGTGTGGTCCGCGGGAGCGATTGGGCCGGAGCCGGCTGACGCACCCAGGATGCGCGATGGCGACCAGATGAGGCCGTCGGTCCAGCGCTTGATGCCCGACTCCTCCTCCTCAAAGATCTATGCACGTACGCGACAAGAAGGCGGGTTATTCAGCAAAACCGGAAGCAAGAGGCGGCACATCGACCGGGCGAGGCGAGGGTAGTCGCAGCGGAAGACGCACGAAGATGGATCCGCTCTGAATGAGCTCTGCGCGTTGCTTCTCGGCCAGCCGCCTCCGAATGCGAGGGATCATGCCCCGGCGGCTGGCCTCGAATAGCAAGAGCGCGTCGTAGGTCGAGTCAAGGATGCCGCGGAAGGAGGGCTCGAGGCGCGGGCCATTGCCGGCGCCGGCGCCGGTGCTCGTGCTTCCGCCGGCGCTGCGGTCTTCGGAGCTCGTGCCAGCGCGCGACGATCGCTGGCTCGGACCCGTTGGTGTCGTGCTTGAGGGCGCAATGTCAGGTCCAGCTGGCATTTTGAGTGGGTCGGGCGCTGGCGGGGCGATGGTCGGAGCGGCAGACATGACAACTAGGGTCGCTTGAGAGGATGCAAGGCTCGAAGGAGAAGGGACCGCTGCCTGGCTAGCTGCACGCACGTCCGGCCGGAGGAGGGAGGCGTCGCGACAAGCAGATAGAAAAGCAGCAAGAGTCGGGTCAGACGATGGCTCGAGAGGTCGGCACGCGCCAAGCGTTGTCGGACAATGCGATTGCTAACGTCGCCCGCGGCCGAGGCAGGAGGACTGACGTCTCGAGGGAGGATGGGCGGGCGGGGCCGGTCGCCGGCGAGGGGGCTCCCGTCTCACAGTCGCTGCGAGGCGGTGAAGGCAGAAGGCACGAGGGATGGGCAGGAGGCGGTGAGACCCGGGCGGCGGTGGATGTCCGTCGGAAGAAGCTTGCCCGGAAGGAGGAGGCCAGTAGAGTTCAGCCGGACGCGAGGTGGGCTGAAAGGAGGTCGGAGGGAAGGGGCCGGACGGGTGATGGTGGTGGACGTGAAGAGACGGCCCTGTCGCCTCGCTTGACTTGCCGCTCTCTTGCTCTTGCTTGCTAGGACGACCCTGCGTCTGCCGCACCGTCGAACTGGGTATCCGGCCGGCTCCCCTCCCCTCATCGGTCTCCACGCATCAGCAGGCGGCGGTCGGGCGCGGGCGGCTGGCCCCGCCTCCCGGTTCAATGCACTGCGCCTGACGCCGGCGACTCCGGCTTCGCTCTCTATTGCGCATCATCGCCCAGCAACAAGCGAGCCGACGCCCGGCACCGGCATGCATGCACGCAGCCCGTCGTCAATCCTTTCCTCCCCTTCCCCTTCGCCGTACCTTCCCGGCCCTATTTTGGCTGCTCTGCTGTCCGATGAGCTACTGTTGCTACCTGTCGGCCGCGGGGAAGCCGTGATTACAGAGAGGCGACGCAGCAGCAGTCCGGGGTGAGCATGAACCCGGTCGTTTGGTTCCCCTGGGGTTAGAGGGCGACGGCCGGCGCGTGCCGCCGTGCGCTCCTTTCAAAGTGGCGTTTTATTTCGCTGGCCCTTCCCTTTGTCTCTGCGTTTAATCTCGGCACGCGGGGGAAGGCCGCCGAACACAGCGGGTCGCCGCGTCCCTAGCCCGCCCTGAACCTTGATCGCCAAAACGAAAGGTCTCGACCGGCCTCTTCCATCTCTCTTCTCATCATCGTCCGAGACGGTCCGCAAACGACGCCACCTTTGCTTGCGGTCCACGACAGCGGACTCGCAGATCGCCCACCTGCTGCTCGCTGATCGGCTGCTGACCTCCGCTGGCCTGCGCGCAGATCATGCCTGCTCCGTTTGGCCGACGACTCGCCGCGCAACGCGTCAGCTGGCCGGTCGACTGTGGTGTAGGTGTCGGCCGCTGGCTTGACTTCCTTGCTGACTTATCGACGATCCTTGACCATCGCACGAGAAAGACGCTCACCGGCAGCTGACGACGCATGAAACACCTTGCCTCGTTCCAGTGTGGCCGGCGGGCTGATCTTCCATCTCGCATGGCAGCGCCGCCAAGGGAGCCCACCGTCGCATCACCCTTCCCGCGCCGACGTCGCCTCACCAGTCGACTCGCCTCGCCCGCCATGCCCGCTGTCTCCGGGAGCGTCGGTCGACCCGCGGTCGTCTCGGTGCCTGACGCCTTGCTTCTTTTGTCCTTCTCAGCAATTCGGGGACCTTCGCCGCCTCTGCTCTGGCGACCCCTTTGATCATTGCGAACTGTGACGGTGTCTCATGCAAAGCCGTGCCAACTTCATGCCACGGCAGCGGCGACATGGCGGACACGTCAGCTGCAAATGTACGGCAGCGTAGGCTGGTTTGAGCTAGCCTACTACTCTCAACATGTCATCGCTTGGGAACGGGCCTTGGTCTGTGCACGGTGCAGCGGGTAAGCTTTCCGAGGGAACGATCAGTCAAGCGTTATCCAATTTCCCGCACATCATCGTACTAGCGGGACAGCCCTGCCCCGCGACCCCGTCTCCCCGCGCATAAGGGGAAAGAGAAAGAACCCACGACCTTGCTCCAGACCACGGGGCAGTCTCCTCTGCGACCTCTACGAGGACGGAGCAGAACCGCGGTAGACTGAATTGATTTGAGCCCCGTCTTGTCCCGGCGCAGTACGCCAGCAAGGATCGTCGGCAATCCACGCAGGGATGGTCGGCCGCGGCGTTCAGGCTCATCCAGTGAGGCCGAGGACTGATGAGCCTAGACGGCGCGTTAGCCATCGAAAGCCGTCAACTGCCGCCAGGGCCGGAGAGTCCTGACTACTAACCTTCTGGACGGTAGTTGGCGATGACGCCGCCTTGTCGCCACGGACGAGGCGATGACGGCCGAATGAAGGATCGGCAGTTCGTTCCGCTCGGCCGTCGACTAGGCCTCCACTGTCAACGTGCGGACAGAGAAAAGGAGCGATGAGTGAGCAAAGGCCGCTTGATTGAGACGGTCGAGAATGGAGCGCGCCCAAACGCCCCGTCCGATGCGAAGCCTGAGCCACCGACATGGCGCGATGAGGGACGCCGCCGTCGTGCCGGTCAGTCAGCATGGCCCCTTCACCCCTCCCTCTAGCAGCGATAAGGATCCAACTTGGTAAGCTTTCCCGGCGTCTGAGCCAAATGCAAGAATGATTGCTTCAGGCGCTCGTCTCCTGACTCGAGTTGCAGAGGTCTCGGCGGCTCGCACGCCTGGAAGACGGTCATCGACGGGGTTGTGTGAGGGCTCGGTCGTCGCCGAGGGGGCGATGCTTGGAGCGACGTAGGCCGGTCGGCGCCGATGTGCCGAAGACGGACGAGCGAGCATGCGGCGTTTGGACGAGGCTTCGGCAATGACGGATCGTCGTTGAGCCGAGAGCCGAGGGGAGTTTTGGCACGAGCCGAGGATCCGTGTGATATGGGAGCGCGAAGAAATGGCTAGCTGCAGATTCTGACGACCCAACCCCGCTAAGTCTTGCGAGTGATGCAATGATTAAGCCCGTTGGATAGCATGGGACTCTCCTGTCTAGGACCTGACGTCGTCGCGCTGCGCTATTGCAGACGACCCGTCCCGTCGCCCTCCTCCTCGCCCCAGCAATTGCGAAGACGCATACAAGCCCGAGATTAGGGTACAACTCTGCCCGGACCCTAGCGCCAGGGGCACCCGGGATAGTCGTGCGTGTAGATTCTTGTCGCCAATCAATTAGATGGAACGCTTGCCCATGTACGAGCTGGATGGCGGACGAATGGATCAGCTGCGTGTCTAGGGTGCGAGAACTGAAGATACAGGCTTGAACGTACTGGAAGAGGCTCATGATGGTCCACTTGCGATTCTCAGCCTCCTCAAAGACGGTCGAGCGCGGGCCGTAGAAGACCTCGTCGTCAACCTCGTCATGGTGCCGGGGCAGGCAGTGCATGAACTTCCAATTGGGCGAGGCGCCGGCGCGCTTGCAGAGCTCTGAGCCAGGGGAGCACAGTCAAACGGTCAGTGGATGACGAGGTCGCAACCTTCACGTGCGACGTACCCTCAGTGACCTGGAAGCCAGCAAAGTCCTTGAGCCGCTTCGCACTCTCCTCCTCCTGGCCCATCGAGATCCACGTGTCGGTAACGACGACGTCGGCGCCCTTGAGGGCCTCCTCCGGGCTCGAGGTGAACAGGACCTTGTCGGTCGCACCAAACTCCTCACTGGTGGGGAGGCGCGCGACGATTAGTCGCTGGCTCGCCCTGTCGATGAGCACAATCCGAAATGAGACTCACAGCTTGGCCCAGACGCGGGGGTCGAGGCCGTACTCGCCGTCCTTGCCACCGGGTGAGGCGACGCGAAGGTCAATGCCAAGCCGCGGGTACGTGACAATCATGTCGTTGACGACGTTGTTGCAGTCGCCGACCCAGGCGACCTTGAGGCCCTTAAGGCATTCAAGCGGGTTAGTGTGGCCCGACTTGGTGTCTGAGACCGACTTGTCCTGGTGGAGCAGGGCCGACCACGAGTCCTTGGCCGTCTTACCCGGCGCGGCGGCGGCCAAGTCGGCCGTCGTCGACGGCTGCCGGCCCTTGTAGATCCGGGCGAGCGTGAGAAGCGAAGCGAGCGTCTGGGTTGGGTGCCAGAGTGACGAGAGGGCGTTGATGACGGGCACGTTGGACTCCTTGGCGAGCGTCTCGACCTCAGAGTGGTCGCCAACACGGGCCATGATGCCGTCAACCATTGAGCCGAGGACGCTGAAGGTAGAAAGACAAGTCAGGAGGGCTTGTCAGCGCGGGCCGGCCAGTAGCCGATCGGCGAGAGCGAGCGCCGGCCTTGGTCCGCAAGCAGGGGCAAAACCACGTCTGCCGCCTGAGCCCACCCTGCAGCAGCAAAGAGAAACGCACCGAGACGTGTCGGTCAAGCTCTCATTGACGCCGAGCTGGACGTCTGAGCTGCCGAGGAACATCGGGTGGCCGCCAAGGAGCTTGATAGACGTCTCGCTGGCGACGCGCGTGCGCGTGCTCCGCTTTGAGAAGAGAAGAGCGACCGTCTTATCGCTCAGCGTCTTGTTGAGCCGGCTGGCGCCGGTCGCCGGGTAGCGGCATTCGGCCTTGAACTTGGCCGACTTGTTGATGACCTTGGTGATCTGGAGCGGCGAGAGGTCGGCGAGCGAAAGCAGCGACGGCGGCTTGACTGACGCGGACGAGCTCGAGGACGAGGCGGCAGCGGCGGCGGCAGCGGCCGAGGACGACGCCGGTGAGGACGAGTAGGCGGCCCGGGCAGCGACGACGGATGACACGCGGCGGGAGGCAGATAGGGAGAGCATCTGGGCAGACAGAAGAGGGCGACGGTGTTGGTTGCGAAGGACAGCGTCGAAGAGATTGTGCGTTGGACGAATGAGTCGAAGCGGAGGGCGGTCAAAGCGGGGTCCCTCCGAAGCCTAGCGTTCCGTCCTCGCCCGCCCCGCCCCGAGCCGCCGCCAGGCCCGACGGCCGGCCGACACAGGCCGTCAATCGACTCTCGGAAGCGGCGGTGCACTCACTCATGCGAACACAAGCCAGCAGAGCGCGTGGAGGGGTCATCGTCAAGACATTGTTTTACGTAGCGACAGAGCGGGCCGGAGAGGGGGCCCGAGGGCGAAAAAGAGCGCCGTGCAGGAACCGGCCCACAGGCAGCTTTGGAGGGAGGGTGGCGCTTCTTGATACAGTGCGTTGTGATGAGAGGACGATGCCGAGCGAAGCGGAGGGTCGTTAAAGTAGAGCGGGATGGTTTCAAACAACCAGGATGGGAGAGCGAGCTGCAGATGTAGAGGGGAAGGAGGCCGAAGGGCGAGTGAGGAGCCGGCTCCCATCGGGTGTCAGGCCTCGCGCCTCGTACAGATCGCAGGTCGTTGGCGGCGTCCAGGAGATTCCGTGGCCAGACGGAAGGACGGGCGCCGTTCATGGACAGGATAGCATCAACGTCGCCAGGACGGACGGCTAGGTTTTGACCGAGGCGCGGGCGCTGCCTGGCCCCGGTTTGGTTTCAGGTGCCACATCTCTCGCAGAGAAGACGGGCCGAGGATTGAGGTTGGGAGGAGTGCAGGTCGTCGGGAGCGTTTGAGAAGGGTCGTTAGTGAAGTTGGTAATCCGGGTGCAACGAGCGTCGTGCAATCCCGCCGTTGCCGTGTCTAGAGAGAGATCGTCTAGTGCGCGTGCAGGCGGCGCTTGGCCCGGTGGTCGGCCAAGCCCCGCTTGCGGGGGACGACCTGGAATGGCCAGACGCAGCCGATCGGGGTCGAGGCCGAGCAGACGGTGCCGGCCTGAAGGTTGCAGTCGGTGATGGACGTCCAGTTACTCTGGGCGCACTGTGTCAGGACTGAGCCGACACACTTCCAGTCGCCGGTAGTGCACTGGCCGCCGGCCGGAGTCGCCGCCCCGGTGGTCGCCGGAGCCTTGGACGAGGTCGAGGTCGCAGCAGCCTTAGATGAAGTGGCGGCCTTGGACGAGGTGGCGACAGCCTTAGACGAGGTGGCGGCAGCCTTGGACGAGGTCGTCGCAGGCTTGGACGAGCTCGGAATGACGATGAGGTTGCCACCGCCAACAGCGCCGCCGTTGACGGCCGACGGGGAGGGCACGGCTGACGTGACAAAGCCAGACGCAGTCTTGGAAGACGAGGCGGCGACTTGGGAGGAGGCCGTCGCAGCCTGCTTAGTTGTCGTCGGGACGGCCGGTGCGGGGTCGGGTGAGCCGCCGCTGCCAGCGCCGACGCTGCCAGGCGCGTAGCAGCCCGAGCCGACGACGCCAGCGCCCTTGGTAAGGCCGTTGCCGATGCTTAGGCCGGCATACTCGCCCATGTAGACGACGTTGGGTCCAGGCGACTCGAAGACGACGGCGGTGCCCTCTGTCGTTGAGCAAGAATTGACGTTGGCATTGGCGACCATGATGGTTGGGCCAGAGAGCGCAGACGACGAGGTGCCCTTGATGTCTGTCGAGAGAAGCGAAGGACGGTCAACAGGGAAGACGGATATGAGGTGAGGGAGAGGCAGGACGCACTGGCCGAGAGACAGTTCATGTACATCTCGCGGTTGCCGACCTTGTTGAACCAGCTCCACGAGAAGCTGCGGAGAGGTGAGACGGTCACGTCAGGAACTTGCCTGGACGGCTCGAGCGCAAAGGTGAGCTGGACACGCACATGACGCCGTCGCCTGAGGGTGCGTTGGCCGGGATCTCGACGTCAAAGGCGGAGGTGACGGATGGGCAGCCACCCATGTACGACTTGATGACGAAAAAGTTGTTGCCGTTATCATACGACAGGCCGAACTGGCAGGCTGAAGAAGGAAGGGAGTTGGTCAGAAGATGAATTACGAGCGACAAGGACGCGACCGCGACAGGAATTCCGGCAGGCTGGAAATGAGGCCTCGGCGCGAGCCCCCCTTTGTGCGCGCCCCCTCGGTGCCTGGCCTGCCCTGTCTCGAGCCCGGGGGGGGGGGGGAAGAGGAGGCAAGCATGACTCACATCCTCCGCCGTGCACGGCAGTACCAGCGAGCGACACCTTGACAGTCTCGCCGGCGGTCCAGCTCGGGCGCGGGCCCTGGTCGGCGGTGCCGAGATAACCCTGGGGAGGCACGCAGGCCAAAGCGCGTCACAAACGCGTCAGCGCTCGGACCCCCTTCACCAAGCCGACAAGAGAGGCCACTGAAGAGCATACCTTGCACGGGTAGATACCGCTATTGACGAGAGGCGAGGTCATCGAGTAGTCCTTGCTCGCCTCAGGCGTGTTTGAGTTGAGGGGCGAGTTGTACGGGTAAGGGTAGGCCAGCTGTCGGAGGAAGGCAACAAGAAGGTCAGCCCGCCTGTGCGAGGCGGCGCCTGCGACAGCGACGGAACCCACCTGCATATGGGCGTTGGCAACGGCGGCCAGGCCGAGAACAAGGAGAACAAAGCGCGACATGGCGAAGAAAGGAGAGGAGGAGGAGAAACGCGACGACCTGCGAGCGAGAAGGAGGGAGGGAAGGGGGAGGGATGCGGGTTAAGGCGAGAGACGACAGACGCGGCGAGGCGCGAAAGGAGGCGCGCCGATCCCTCTTTCGCCCGCGGGTCCGCATTTGACGCGCGTCCTGCAGATCGGCATGTGCAAGTCGCCCACGATGAATGCCTAAGAGCAAGACGGCCAGAGCTGACCACACATCTTTCGTCCGGTCAGGCTCACCCCACAGATACGCCAAGTTTCCTTGCATAAGCACCCCCCCGCCGGCTTACAGCCGTTTGAGCCCTCGCTTGGCGCCGCCCGCCTTGGCCGCCGGCTTTTTCTCGAGCAAACCCTTCGAAAGGACCGGCGTCGGTACGCTAGCCGGCGTCGACGTCGGCTGCTGCGTGAAGTTGGCACCGAGCGGGAGGATGGGCGAGACTGTCTGACTCGAGGACGCCGACAGCGGCTTGGCCGGCTCGGCAGAGGCGAATTCGGCAGGAGGGTTCTGCAAGCGGCGAGGCGCGGGTCAGTCACGCGAAGTAAAGAACTCCAGTGCAGGGAGAAAGCGAGCCGTACCCTTGGCGTGGCGTGAATCGAGGTAAATAGGCGGGCGTGCTTGCAGCTGGAGTTTCGGGCGACAGAGCCCTAGAGTCAGCACTTGGTTGCGCACGACAGTGGGGCGTCGACGATCGGCCGCACTAATCCTCATAAGCCTCCAAGAGCAGTTTACCGGCCTCCTCGTCGAGCGCGGATTCCGGGTTGGGGTAGATCAGAAGACACCGGACGACCTTTGTTGAGAAGGGCAGACCACCACAGCTTGTCAGTCCACGCGACCAACTCTCAGTCTGCGACGCTCATGTAGACGTACACTGAGGATATGACTAGAGAGTAGGGTGCAAAGTGTTAGAGTCAGTGAGGTAGACTTCAAGCTCAGCCGTGGTCACGCTGGCGGACGAGCGGACCTGATGCCCGTCTCCGGCGTCCAGCCCTTCTTAAGCGTGTCGACGCAAATTTCGCCCTGCTTCGAGACATTTGGATGGAAGATTTTGGTGACCATCGTGCCTATCCGTTTTCAAGCATGAGTGACCGGACAGCGAGTCAGCATTCGGGCTGACGAAAAAGCGTCTGCGCGCAGGCGGGAACGCACACTTTGGCGGCTGCGACGGATAGGTGTCGCCGAACGCGAAACGGATCTTGAAGTAGCCACCGGCATAAGGCGTGCCCTCTGCATTATGAGCAATATAGACGACCGCGTCAGAGGTGAGAGCAAGGCCCGAAGTAATAAGGGAGCAGCTGGTCGGGACGACGCGCTGCGGAAGCGTGTTGATTGACGAGCCCAGCTTTCGCCTATCTGAGCAAGATGCTCTCCCAGCAGGAATCTCAACCCTACGCAACCATCGAGGATGAGAGATCCAACATAGAGCAGCCCTCTGAGGTGCTCAAGTTGCTTCCGATCTGGGTAGGAGATGGAAGGTACAAGCAGACGGGACATACCACTGCGTCCACGCGCCAGACGGGAAAGGCACGCGAGCGGAGCATGAAGCGGGACAAGGCTTATAGATCAGCCTCACGATCGATGCATAACGGTCAGCAAGCCTGGAAGTTGCACTTACGGTCCGGCCACCCAGGCCATGAACTGGGTGATATCGTCGTCATCGAGGCTTTCGACGACCCGGCAGCCCTCTGGAGGAGAAGAGCGCAGCTGCGCGAGCTCCTTGGCGATCCGCCGGACGGTCGACGAGGCGAGGGACATCGTGGAGGAGGCGACTGAGGTCAGAAAAGGCTGCTCTTTGTGCGATAGTGATTGGGAGAGATGTCGCAGATGCAAAGGGGCGAGTGTGCAGGGAGGTGGTGAGGGTCTGGCTATCGAAAGAGGGTGAGGGTTGAGGGAGGG
The DNA here is from genome assembly GCA_014825765.1 of Cystofilobasidium macerans. Taxonomy (NCBI): domain Eukaryota; kingdom Fungi; phylum Basidiomycota; class Tremellomycetes; order Cystofilobasidiales; family Cystofilobasidiaceae; genus Cystofilobasidium; species Cystofilobasidium macerans. The sequence continues at coordinate 13,106 of MVAP01000054.1, read as the reverse complement.
GCGCTCAAGCAACGACGGGAGCCGGCGCCTCAAGCTCGCGCGGCCCAACTCACATTCCGCCCTGAACAACCGTCGGCCTTGTGCAGACGCGCATCAGCAGTTTAGCAAGCCAAAGAAGTGACGCTCACGAATGTGTACGAAAAAGAGGTAACGACCAAGGCATCAGCCCAAGCACCAAAAAGGAGGTGCTCTCGAGCCGGGAATCGAACCCGGGTCTCCCGCGTGACAAGCGAACATCTTAACCATTGGACCACCCAAGATTTGATGTTAATCACTGGTGTGTATACGTAGATATACACACAAACCAATGCCCCGCCTGGGCATAATAGTACACGTACTGAAATGCCAATTGCCAGTCCATGTCAGACGTGTCATTTTCCTTCACGCTCCCGCGCTCATCATGCCCTCTTCAACGTGCTCCACCCACTTCGGATTGCTTCGTAAAATTGCGAACTGCGGACGGAGGCCAACGAACTGCAGACTGCGAAATGCTCATGGTGCTTCCCCGCAAGAGACTCCCACTTTGACTCTCTTTCACCTGCACTCCAGTCGAGGCCAGGTTGCGGAGCGCAAGCCAATCTACCACTAGATCATGAAGATGACGAGCCCCGCGCGAGATCGCTATAGGCGGCCTCGATGCATGTCCGGAGATCGCGGTACGAAACGACCAGACAACTCTGCTCGTCCCTCGACATCAGCATGATCTTCTCATCCGATCCGGCGTCGAGCTGAGAGGGTTGATGAGCGCTGATCAGTATGAGGCACGAGAAGGCGAGCATGAATTGCGAGACACGCGAGACCGACCTTATTGAGACACGTTAGGACGTGGCTGAGGTCAAGCACGGGCTGATTGGTCTCGTCGACCTGATGGAAGACCATGTCGCGGAAGAGCTTGATGATGTAGCGATCGCCGGACTCGGACCAACGAGGGTCGTGGTCGAACCTGCGGGGCAAAGATTGATCAGCTTGTTGTCTGGCGGACGACGGCGCGCCACAGAAACGCACTCTGGCCTCTCGTTGATGAAGCCGAATTTGGTCAGCAGGCGGACGAGGCGCCCATTCTCGAGCTCCTTGGTCATGTCACTTTCGAGGAGGTCGTTGTAGTCGTGGGCGGCATTGAGGTCGGCAAGAATGTGAGGGCCAAGCAGGGCGAGGACGTCCTCGATCGTCTTCCCCATCCCCGGGGGCGGGCTGCCCAGGAGGAACAGAACAAAGTTCTTGAGCTCCTCCGAATAGGACCGCGAGAGGACGTCGAGCGCCTTGGGCAGGTTCTGGATCGCTTGCGTCGAGATGTTGGTCAGCGCGAGGAGAAGCTTGCCGAGAGCAAGGATATCCTCCTGCTGGTGAACCGAGACGCTCGGACCCGAGCCGTGCGTTACGACGTCAAGGAGCGCGCAACAGTTGATTCGAAGGCTGCGGACAGGCGTAGAAGGAGGTCAGCGAGCTCGAATCAGGATGTCGAGCGACGTTCGTCCGCCAATGGACGCACCGGTTGCGCCCCGTGACAAGAATCTTGCTCGCGTCGACAACCCGAGCAGCAAGGCCCTCGTCATGGATGCGCTTCAGTGCGCTCGCGAGTTGGACAGCGTAGCTCCAGACGATGCGCTCCGGCACATGCATGTCTTGCGGCTGGAAGCGGCCGTTGCGACCGACGGTCGGCGGCCGGGGGACAAAGTGCTCCTGGTAGAGCGTGTGTGAGGCCGGATGGTAATTGTAGGCGAAGACGACGGCTGTTAAACGATCAAGCCGTCGGCCGTCAGTGTCTGCGTCCTGTTCGGGTAAGGCGAGCGACGTACATGAGTCGCCGAACGCGCGCGTCGTAAAGGCCTCCTTTATGCCGACGACGCCCGGGTGGTTGATCCGCCGCCAGCTTTCGATCGAAGCGAACGCTTGGTCATGGACGATCTTGAAACCCTCTATCCGCCGAAGGCAGTAGAGGTTGCCGTCGGTCATGCTGCTCGCCCGGAAGGCCTCGGTCCGGAGCCCTCCGAGAACGCTCGGCTCGGCGCGTCCCTCGCCTTGGCCCTGGCTGCCACCAGGCTCAAGCGGATGCAGGGAGTGGTAAACGTGCAGCGATCGCGGCAGGTTGGGGATTGGCACGGGCGTCGACTCGAGTGCGGCGTGTGTTCGGGTCAGGAGCGCCTGGTGAGTCGAGGGTGCCATGAAGAAGGTGTGGGTGTTGGAGGAGGAAGAGTGCGAGGATGATGAAGCATGCAGCGCCTGTACGTGCGGCAGAGGTGTCACGTAAAGGTGGTAATCGAGCTGTGTGCACGTAGAGCTCAATAAGGTCAGCCGCGGCAGCAATCTGTCGCGAAGCCTGCGTTCAACCAATCACGCACAGGTTGCCGGACAACAACGCCGAGCGGCATGTCGGGGTAGAAGCCAACACTACCCTCTGCGTAGTGCGCCTCGACGTCATCCATCGTCTGGATGTCAGCGATGTCGCTGGCGCTTTGCCTGGATGAGCCTGAAGGCGCGAACGGGGCGGCGCTCTGCGCCCGGGTCGCAAGAGATTCGGACAGTAGCGAAGACAGCATCATCAGCGCTGGCGATGCTAGAGCTCCTCTGGTGCGCCTTATCGGACGCACTAGCGAGAGTTTCGTGTAGGCCTCGGTCAGACCGGTCGCTGTTGGCAAATCCGAGGACGACCGGAGGGGCGATGACGGGCCGGCGAGCGTAAAGGCCGGCGAGAGAGCCGAGAGGACCGGTGTCGTCCTAGCGGTGATGGGAAGCAGCCACTGGAGCGTCAATCCTGAGTTCAATGTCGAGCTCAGGCAGTGATGTAAGACGACTCACTTGACTGAGCTTTGTGCATCTTCAGGTTGAGCCGGAACCTCTGACGTCGAGAAGGCCGGGACGGCCGCCGACAGCGCCCGGGGTACGAAGCTTGGCGCGTTGACGACGTTCTGGACTGAGAAGGACGGTACCGCCTTCAGCGTCGATGGCGAGCTGAGTGGGACAAAGGGGACGATCCGAGATGGTAAGACAGGAAGGTCGTCAGCGCCCGCGCCGGCGTCACGCGAGGAAGGGCGGGTTCGCAGGGGCGCGGCGGACCTGGGCGTGCTGAACGTCTGCGTTGCCGGAGCATGCTTCTGAAGGGATCGTGAGAAGCAGGGGTTCAGCGAGAGGGAGGGCTATTTGTACGAGTAACTCGACGCACCGAGGGATGGTAGAAGAGGCAGCCGTCATCCTCGTACTTGCACGAGCTGGAGCCACGCTCCGACGGAGGGGTGTCAGCCATTGTCTAGACACTGCCATCGCGCTCATCAGACTGTTACTGCGACGCACCCGTGGATGAGCTCGTTCCTACACATCTTGAGGCCTAGCAGCGCAAATCGACACTTAAGCTCGAGGCGCTACCAGGTCGGGCTGAGAGCAGCGAAGCGACGACGTACCGGGCTGACCACCGGCCTTGAGCTCGGCATTGGCGCCGGCAGCGGGCGAGCCGGGCGCCTCTGCCGGCGGGGCCTTGATCTGGATGGCCGCGCTCATTCAAAGCTCATACACGAGCGCTAGCTTATTGGAATGGGGCTTTAGGGTAAGAGGATGGGAGGAGACAGGTCAAGTCGGAGGAAAGGCGAGAGAACGCTATCGACGTCGGGGTCGCGTCGGCAGCTGTCGAGCTCGTCTGCGCCAGACGACCCGGCCCATTCCTGGCCCTTAGCATCAACCCACCATCTCTACCCTCCTCGCTCCTTTGCTCGTTGATGCCGTTCCTCGACGTTCCCTCGGCCGCTCCAACACCCTCTTCGTTTCTGCTCGACGAGAACAAGCTCGCCGCCGGCCGGCCTCAGCCTGCCACTGAGCTGACCGAGGCCAACGTCATCCTCCCAGGCGGCAGTCGACGCGACAATGCCGACAGCGCAGGGTACGTCGGCCCGATGATACCCTATCGGTCGTATTGCTGACCTTCTGTGCGACTTGAATCTCTCTGTTGACGCACGTAACATAGCTTGAGGAGCGAGGTCATCACACCGGTGGTTCGTCCAAAGCTTTGCCTGCTCTCATACGCGCTGCTTCCCTGCTCACAAGCTCGCCTACCACTGAACGCAGCCCACCTTCGTGCTGAAGTCGTCACTGGACGAGGCTGCCATTATTCACGTACCATCAGAGTCTTCTTCGGTACGCTCGTGTCTAGTCCCTTCTCTGGGTCTATCACCCGTCGCTCATGCCCTGCCAATCATCTGCCATCCGCAGCCGACGTTCCCAAAAGGCACCAAGCTCTTCATCAACGTCGCCCACCATGCCCTTCTGCCCGAACCGCCAAAACCCCCGCCGGCTGCGAGTGTCGATGACCTCTGGATACCGGCTGTCGTCGGCGAAATGGCGGTGACGATCGACCGGGGTCTGTACCTAGCGCGTTCGCCACGCGTGAGCACGAATAGCTAACTCACAAGGCATGCCTCCGCAGCCGGCAAGACGTCGCTCGTCGTCGACATCGTTTTCCACACATCCGTCACCGAGAAGGCCAAGCGCGAGGCCAACTACAAGCTCTTCCTGATTCAAGTCGTGCTGGAGAAGGTTGAGGACAAGTACGAGCTTGAGCTGTCACGGGGTGCGTTCTTGTCCCTCGATCGCCATTTGACAATGCGCCGCCATTGTACTGACGCTGTCTGTATCGCCCAGATTATGGCCTGCCCAAAACGTTCTCGAGCAAAGGACCTCTTTTGCCGCGAACGGTCGTCCTTCCGTCAAAAGGGTCGAAGCCGCTCATCACGCCTTCAACAGCCCCTCCTGCACGAGTGCCGCCAACGAGCGACGCAGATGCCCCTCCTCCCTCATCAATGCCGACCGCCAAGGACGACGCTGCAACGAGCCCACGGACTGCGAAACTCGAGCATACCCTGACTTTCCCCTCGCCATCGAGTTTCCTCCTCCTCGTCCACTTGCCATTTGCGGTTGCTGCTCCGCCCGAAGGCGCCCCAGCCCCGCCTGCGACAGCGCTTCAGCTGCTGCCTCCAAGGACACTCGCCCTCACCCTGTCCGGCGCTGAGCGGTTTTCGGTCGACATTGGCGAGAGCCAGGTTGACCCACAGGGTCTCGAGGCCGAGTGGCGGGTCGCTGAATCGGTGCTGCGAGTGAGTGGGCGCCTGATCCCATGACCCTCTCAAGCAAAGCAAAGCGGATGACGGTAGAAGCAAGTACGTCATCCGAGCGGCAGCGATGCGGTCTAGAAGGTATTGTGGCGTGAGGTGGGCGCAAGTCAGAACTACGGAAAGCGGGGCGTGAGGTCGCGCAGATGAAGGGGCTGGATGAAAGCGACGGTCGTGCAAGGCAGTCGTGGGGTAGCGTGAAAAGGGAAGCAAATTGTGCGAAGCAGGAGAGAATTCGTGATGTAGCATGAGAGCACTGGCGACTGTTTAATTGCCGGTTTTAAAGAGATTTAGGACCTTCTCCTGCCCGCTGCGGCCAAAAAGCTTGAGCTTCTCGCCGCTCGAGAGCCGCGAGCCAGGGCCGGAGCCGGGGCCGTCGTCCTCACTCGCCATGCCGATCGTCGCTCGGCCTGATGCCTTGATTGGCGAGACTGACGACGAGCGGGACGAGAGCTCCCGCTGGGGCGTCAAGGGCGAAGGTGCGCCGCGCGGGGTAGAGAAGCCCGACGGCATGGGAGGCGACACGGGCGGCAATGGGGCGGTCCAAGGACCCTGGCTGAGGGACGAAGGGTTTGAAGTCGACCCCTTGAGCGACGCCGGTGCGGTCTTGAGCTCACCAAGGCTCTGTGAGTCCGGGTTGATCTTGCGTCGGAAGCGGCCGCCCTTGAACGTGAGCCCGCGGCGGGACGAGAACGACGTCGGTGGCGGCGGCGTCTGTGCCGGCGTCGGAGGCCCCGTGGTTGGCTCGACAGACTGCGGCGGCTGATCCAGGACGGCCTTGGACTCTCGTCGCCGCAGCTGGCCAAAGCGGTAGCGGTCGACGACGCCGCGGGCAAAGAGGGTCGGCGCCCGCGCGCCGTTCTCAGCCTGAAGGCCGGCCCGCGGCTTCTCGACAACGTCCCAGTCGTCGTCCTCGTCTGATTCGCTCTCTACGAGGCCGGCCTCAGGCTCCGAGTCGGATGAGGCCAGCCGGTCACGGTCGACCGCGGCGATGCCCGTTCGGCCGATTTTGGCATGCACAGAGACGGGCGAGATGGGTGGATCCTGCAGTGAGTCGTCAATTGACGAGGAGGAAGTCAGGGATGCCTCAAGGGCCGGGCGGTCGACCGTGTCGAGCGAGTTGCCGTTAAACGACTGCTGCTTATGGCTGGCCATAACATGTGTCACTATCGACGACACTTCGTTCGAGAGTAGAGTACCTGGTTCGATTCCAGGCTGGCCGTCGAAGAGTCGGGATGAGTCCATGCTGCTGCGAAGGAGCTCGCCACTCTTGCGGCCGTACGAGCTATCTTGTTCACTGCCGACTGTAAAGATGCTGGCGGCGTCGCGCTCGCGGTACGAGTAGCCGCCCCAGAGGCTCGCGCGGTCGACCATGTCGGCAGCGGCGGCGGCGTTGGCGGCGTCAGGCGCGGCCGCGAGCCCCTCGTCACCGGCGTCTCCCTCAATCGTCGGCGGCATCTCGAGGAAGGCGTCGTCAAAGTTCTGCGTGTCGAGCGCGTTCTCCGGGTCGATCGGCGGCGTGTATGGCGGGATGTACCTGTGATCGACGCCAAGGTGGTCAGAGTCAGTAACCACGCGGATCACATGCCGACCTATGCGGGGGATCAAACCTCTGGTGATAGATGTGCTCCCACGAGATCATCTGGAAGTAGGGGTGTTTCTTGATGCGCGGCTCCCCCAGCCGAAGCGCCGGATCGACTTGGAGCAGGCCACGGAGTAGGCTCCGGGTATCGTTATCGAGCGTCCGCTCTTCGGGAAAGACGAGCTCATCGTGCAAGACGCGCGAGTACATCTCGTTCTGGTCGGTCGCAAGAGGGTGGATTGTCAGTCGACTCTGACGGGATTGCAACACGAGAGGTACACGTCATAAGACAAGGACGAACGTGATTCGGCGCCCAGAATGGCGTCACGCCGACAAGCATCTCAAAAAGCAGCGTACCAAAGCTCCACCAGTCGACGCCGTAGCTGCAAGGGAGAGCTGACCAGTCAGCGACGATCGAGTTTGCAATTGCCACGGACGCCACCCACGAGTACGGCAGGCCGCGGATGACCTCGGGTGCGAGATACTCGGCCGTCCCACAGAAGGTGCCGGTCTGATCCGTCAGCAGGTCGCCAGTCGGCGCCCAGTCGAGCCGCTGCTGGTCCGTCAGACCGCCCTGGACGGCCTGCATATACTGCGGGACGATCGGCGGCTCGGGGTCGAGGTCGAAGCCATCAACATCGCCGTTGGTGAGGGCGACTGGTGGCGAAGACAGGGCGGGCCGCGGAAACTCTGCAGCGAGGGAGAGCGCTAGATGGTCAGCTCCGTCCATCATCAGATCGGTGTTTTGAGACCGACCTTTAGAGAGTCCGAAGTCGGTCAGAACGAGGTGGCCAGCGCCGTTGAGAAGGATGTTTTCGGGCTTGAGGTCGCGGTAGATGATGCCTGTCAAAGTGAGCGTGTCAGCTAGGTTCGAGCTTCCTGGAGCAGATGAGGGAAGGCAGGGCGCACCGGCAGCATGAAGGCCTTGCACGCCCTCGACCTACAGCATAGCGGACGTCAGTGGCAGCTCTGCTCGTCTCAATCGCGACCTACGGTCGGACGCACGATCTCCGACGCATAGAACCGAGCGCGGTCGCGGCCGAATTTGCCCCAGCGGGCCAGCTGCGTTGCGAGGTCTCCTCCTGCAGGCATGCGATTGGAAATCTGAGACTGTTAGCAAATAGGCAGCGTCTTGAGTCAGAGCCGAGTCGACGAACCGGGGTGGAAGTCCATGACAAGGAACAGGTTCTGTGGATAAACAGGAGCGCGAGAAAGGGAGGGTCAGGGTCAGGGGATCGGTTTGGATGGGCTGGGTGAGAGCGAGTTGCACATGCCTCTGAGTCATGGAACGAGTAGTGGAGGTGGACGACGAAAGGATCTGCATGAGGTGCAAGGCGATCCGGGCATCAGAGGGAGTGCAGCTGAGAAGTCTGAGCTGCTGCGCAAACTCGCTCTTGACGTCGCGCGACATGCGGCGCAGGACGGCTTGCTCGGTCAGCGTATGCTGAAGCTCTTGGTGAGCGAGTACGTGCCGCTTGACGATTGATTTCTGGGCCGTGTGAGAGATCGGATAGAGGGTCAGCAAAGGCCGGGCAGCGCACGGAGGAGAAATTAGGTGCGGGACGCACGAGAGCTAGCAGCGGCCCGCCGCCGCCGCCGTGGCGCTCCTTCTTGCGGACGAGGAGGACCTTGCCTGCGCAACCTTTGCCGAGCACGCGGATCAGCTCAAAGTCGTCGATGCCGACCTTGCGACGGCCACCGGTCGTCCGCTCGCGCCGCCGTTTCGTCAACGGGATGGCGGCTTGGGCGTCAGACTCGGCCAAGAGAGCGGGTGTCAAAGGCGAATCGGCAGGCGGTGAGGACGGAGGTTTGGCGGATTCGACCACGCTCGGGCGAGGCGACGACTCTAGCATGCTCGGCGAGCGGCCGATGTCCTCGGGGAAGGGCGGCGAATGCGCACCATCGTTCGGGGCCTCTAATGTCGGAGGGACGTCGAGCTCCGACGGCTGGGTTTCGCCTGAATCCAGCTCGATTGGCGCTTGCAATGGCGTCCACGTGCCCGAAAGAGTCATCCCGTTAACCCCTCCCCCATGGAGTGCACGGGTGAGAGCCGCGTCGGCTGGTGTCTTCGACGGCTCATTCTCGAAGGACTCTTGCGGGCGAGCGGCCCCGTACTGCTTGTCGTCCGGACGGGCAAGGCCGATGTCGGTTTCTGGAGTGAGTACTTGCTGACCGATCGCAGAGCTGGCGAGATGAGTATCGTCGACTACTGGCCGGAACGGACGGAGGGACCGGCCGAGGCCTCGGAGCGACGACGAGAGGCCTGCTGCGTGCTGCAGGCTCTGGGCCGACTGCGTGCGCACAACCTTGCGCTCGACCTGATTCGGGGAGAATGGCAGTAGGGAAGGGAAAGGGTCATCAGCACTTGCACCGTGTGACAAAGCAGACGAGATAGCGAGAGAGAGGAATAAAGGGGCTGGACAGAGTGTTGCAGGCTATACTCACGCGCGTCGAGGCGAGGTCCTCGGCCCGAACCCGGAGAAACCTCCGCCAGGCTCGACTCTCGCGCACCGCCTGATCGTTGGCGAGCGTCGTCAGGAACGTCGAGAGGCTCGCGAGCGGCGAGACCGGCTCGAGCGCCTCGGGGCCGGGACGTCGTTGGAAGGCCCCGTCGGTCGCCTCTTCTGTCGGCAGGCCGGTCGAGCTGGCCGAGGTTGAGGTCGAGAGGAGTGCCGGCTGAGAGGAGTCGGGCTGGTCGACGACCTGGTTATCGTCCTCGACAGCGGCACCGGGAGTAGCGACCGTCGTCGACGACAGCAAGAGAGGCGACACGCTCGGGATCGGCGGAAGCTCGAGCGGGCGGGCGAACGCAGCCCCCAACGGATCCTCCTCTTCGATCGTCGGCGTGCGGCTGCTCCCTCCACCCGCGCCGCCAGGGAGCGTCCGACTCGGACCGAGGAGCGGACTCCTCGGGGGACTCAGGAGCGCTCCTCGAGCTGCTGTCGCTGTCGGAGCTTTGGGCGTGCTCGACCCGCTGCCGAGGCCGTCGGTCGTTGCCGTCAAAGTTGTCAACGTTGTCGACCGGTCGCGCGAGCCTTCGCGCAAGCGAGAGAAGGCTCGACGGAGGCTCGACCTCCGGGCGGGCGGCTCGGCGATGGAGCTCCTCGTCGAGTCAATCGCGACAAGTGCAAGGGGGCCCGGGATGAGTGCCTGGGCGGCGGGTGGGAAGGCTGGCAACGGCGCGACGCTCGCCGCGCGACTGGCCGCGAGCTGGCCGAACGAGAAAGAACTCAAGGATCAGTCTCATCTTATCCCCTTATGCAAAAAGGGCGGCGGAAAACCCAAGAAAGATGGCCGTCTACACTCACCTTGTCTGACGTTTCCTTGATCTCCTTGATGGTCCGCAGCAGCGTAAAGTTGTGTGTCGCCGCTGACCGATCCGTCAGCCCTTGTTCTCGTCAGCCCTCTCTTCGTCGTCGCGCAGCACCCATCGGCAGGGGACGGATGGAAGAGAAGACCTACACTGGACGTAGACGCAGAGCTTGGCCCCTCCCTTGGTCTGACGACCGCGCGGACCGACGGCGGCCCCTTCGTCTGCGGCGACGCTCACCCGCCACAAGCTGCGGCTGCTGCTAGGACTGCTCCTGGGTGGCAGGCAAGCAGCAGAGGCTGCGTTCATCGTTGTCGTCGTCGTCGTTGCCGAACGGACAGCGGCAGCTGGCCTTGGACCCGGTCGTCGCTCCTCGACGGCGCTTCGAGCATCGGGTGGAGGGGGTCGTGCGCCCGGAGGGTCGTCGCCGGCGGTCGGCGGAGGCGCTGCGAGTCCATGCACGTCGACCGGCGACGATAGCTTGCTGGTGCTGCTACTACTGCTCCCATCGAGGACGACCAGACCGAGGCCTTGGAGGCCGGTCTGAGGGAGGGCGGTGGAGGAAGGGAGGCCGGTCGAGGAGGAGGAGCGAGGCTCGAGCGCGCTCGACCGAGGCGGCGGCGGCGGCGGCGACGCGCCGGCCGTGGGCGAGCTCAAGGTCGGAGCCGGGGCGGCAGACGCGGCCATCTCGACCTGTGAACACGGCGGAGAGGAGGGGTTGGATGGCCAAGCCACTAGACACGGAGAGAGAGAGAGGTAGAGACCTAGGATCTGGCCACAGAGGCTGAAGTGGAGAAGCGCCTCGGGGCAGGGATCGCGAGGAAGGGGGAAGAGAGGGAAGGCGTCCGACTTGGAAGGAGAGGGGGCTTGACGCCAAGATGCAGACGAAAAGACTTGTCGACGAAGTCTTCCAGGAATGATGGGAAGAGGGAAGAGTCTCTTATGAGCCCTTGGACAAAGGGAGATGAGACCCGGGCCCCGACGAGCAAAGGGGTGCGTGCCGTGGAGGCGTGGGTCGAGCGACGGCGGGAGATGGACGGGGACGACGGAACGACGACGGACCCGCTCTGGTGTGCGTCAGAAGGATGCGAGAGCCAAAGCTCGTTCCAGCGTCGTCTTGGGGTGAAGCGGCTCTAGCGTACGGCCTGATGGAGTGCACGACGACAAGGATGAGGACAAGGGAAGGGTCGACCGCGCGATGGCCGTCGGAGGGTTTCGGTGAGGGACGACCCGGGGTCTCCACGCCCTAGCAGCGCCCACGCGTCTCGCCCATCGACCGGGTCGCCCGAGAGAAAGGGGCGGCCGACGACTGCGCGCGCGCGCGTCCGCGCCCCTCTCTCTGTACCGCTCGCTCGCTGGCCAGCAGGTGGGCGAGCATTCAGGTTTCTCTATCGCCCGTCTCGTCAGCATCGAACGCTGCCTCCCGTCAGAAACAGGGCTACCCTCTCTTGCATGTATATCGCCTGGTCTGGGACTTCTCTTATCGAGAGCTCTCCCCCCTTCCTTCGAGAGCTGCTATCGTCCGCTAGCAGTCTCGAGCGCGCGCTCAACTCCCACGCATGGGGCTGACCCGGAGGCGGTAGAGCTCCCCTACTCCAAGTCTACCCTTCCGACGATGACGCTACGACCCTCCAACCGGGTCATCTGCTCCATCTCTTGTTTCGGCGCGAAGTCCAAGGGAAGCGGTCAACCCCATTATCCTTTCCAGGCTACCTCCCTGCCTCGTCAGCGCCGACGACTGAACCCCTTACTAACTTCCAACCGTCCTAGCCCTCCTTCCGACCCCCTCCTCGTCCGCTACTCGATATCGGGCACCGTTCCAGGGTGGACAGTTCGCCAGTATGCGTATGCCTGATCATCGAGTCTTCGAGGTTAGGCGGAACAGGGATTTGGGAAGGAAGAAGGCATGGAGGGCCAAACGTGGAGGGGCATCGATCTTCCGGGCCGGACACCGGCGAGCAGAGAGCACAGGGGAGCAAGGGACAGGGCGGGGGTAGGAGGCGACGTATGGCCCCATCCTCGGCCGAGAGGGTGGCGTGGGCGTTCCGATGACGGAAGAGGGAGGCTTTTGGCAGGATGAGGCAAGCAAGGGAGAGTGGAGAGGTAGCAGGCTGAGGAGGGGTCTCTTTGATTTGGAAAGCTCGGCTCGGGCTGCCCATTGTTCAGCGTTTGTCCTCGCCGACGGACACGATGCTTCCCCGGAGCCGAGTGAGAGCGGGGAGATGGCGAACGAGATCGGTTTGGTTGTGAACAGAGAAGGAGGTGAAAAGTGATGGGAGGGAGGCGAGTCTACTCCTCGCTCATGAAAGGTTTCCACTGGTCGGCCGGTGGCGGGTGGGCGAGCGGCTCCCATCTGAGCAGAGCGCCAGCCGAGGCGAAAGGTCAGCGGGTGGACACGCCCAGACGGTCTTTATCCCCAGCGGCGGACGATCGGAAAGGGAAAAACGCGCAGAGAAGGCAGGAAGACAAGAAGGGAAAGCCGACTCACGCCTTCCAGTCAATCATGCGGCCGACGAGCGTCTCCTCGCGCCGGGCGACGTCAAGCAGCTGCTCGACCTGCATCGCGCCCTCGTCGATCGCCTGCTCGACGGCCTTGACGGCCCGATCGCCCTCACCGGCACTCGAACCCTCGACGTTGTCGGCGGTGACGCCGTGGGTGGCCATGGCGCGCTCGACGACGGCGAGCCGATGGCTCGTCAGGGCCTCGGTCGCCTGGCGGTACGGGAACGCCGGGGGCAGGTGGCCGAGGCTGGCGAGCGTCGAGCGATAGACCGAGGCGAGAGCCGGGAGCGGGTTGGTATGAACGACGACGCCCGTCAGGAAGGTCGACTGCTTGAGCAGGCGCAGGCACGAGGGACGCATGGCTGGGCTGGACTGGCGATAGAGGAAGGAGAGAAGGGTCGATGATGGCTGGGAATTGGGCTGGGCTGGGCTGGCTGGACCTTCCGGCCGGCTCGGCGCGGCCGGCCGGAGCGGGTTGTGATCGTCTAAGTCGCCCATCCCCCGGGGCTAATCAAATATCGGACACCCCCCCCCCCCCCCCCCCCCCCCCCCCCCCCCCGCCCCCCCCGCCCCCCCCCCCCCCCCCCCCCCCCCCCCCCCCCCCTCTCCACCTCCTTCC
>MVAP01000053.1:0-128418 GCA_014825765.1 Cystofilobasidium macerans | reverse complement strand
TCTCCTTCAACTGTCTCTCTCTTTGCTCACTGGCGGGGCCTTATGCCACGCTACGGTCTCTTCTCTCGCCTTCTCTCTCTGTCTCTTGTCCGTGCCCGTGCCCGCTTCTTCGCCTTCTAGGCGGGGCCTCTTCACCACTTGACTTCCTCCCCGCTTCCGCTGTATCTCCCTTCTATAGTGCCTCTGACTCTCTGCGCCCATCGAATGCTCCGTTACACCCTAACCCTAACCCTCCCGTAGCCGACCCGACCCTACCCCGTTCGTCTCTGTCTCTGTCTCTCCCTTTCTTGACACTGCCTCACACTATGCCATGCCTCAGTAACCCTACACCAGCGCGACCCGACCCGACCCTAAGCCTCGTTGGCTCTTGGGTTCGGAGCTCGTCTTCGCCACAGGGGTACGGTCGGAATCGTCGGCCAAGCTTCGCCAGCCATGGCCACCAAGCGGGGCCGTTGCCCTCGCTGTCGCGTCGAGTTCGCCGATCTCTGGGACCACCTCGTCAAACGGCACAAGGACGTCGTCTGGTCCGATGCCGACCTCCGGGGGACCTCGCTCCTCGCTTGTGCTTGCGGATCAGTCGCTCGGTCCATCCACGGTCTCAAGTCTCATCAGGGCAAGGTCAAGTGCGTCGGCCTTCATCAACGTCAGGCTGCCCCCGTCGTGCCGCGGCCCGCTTTGCAACGGTTCGCTCGTCCTCCTGTCGTCCCGCCCCCCCGTCGTGTTGCCTCGGCTAGCCCGGCCGCCACTGTCGTTGTCGCCTCGTCACCCAGTGCGGACTCGGACATCGAGCTCGAGCCTGTCGTCTCACGCCCTCCTGCTTCGGGTCGTCGTGCTTCGGTGTCGGTCGCGCTTGAGGTCGTCTCGATCTCGCCGTCGTCATCAGCACAGGTCACGCCCGTCCGGCCTCGTCGGTCGTCTGCCCCTCCTACACCGGTCGACTGGCGCGACATCACATGGTCCGACTCTGATCGTGGCACGCCGTCGCCTTCACCCGAGCCCGAAGACCTCGACCAAGACGACCTTGGCGACCGCTTCTTGTCCCTCGTCCGACTGCCGACGGCCGTCAAGCCGCTCATGGGCTCTCAAGCTCGACTCTTTGCCGATGCTGCCGAACGCCTGGCCTCCGCCTTCGTCGCCAAACCATCGGACGAGACTCTGTTCGACTTTCTTTGCCTGCCCAAGGTCGGACTGGTGCCCGGTCTTCGTGCGGATGTCGACCTCAAGCAGCGGCTTGCAGCTTTCCCGGCCGTCGACTGGCCCGAGCTTCCTTCCAACTCGGATCGCGGCGTCCGTCCTCCTGCCACGGTGTCCGAAGCAGTGGCCCGTCAGGTCACGTCCGGTCGACTGTCTCGTGCGGCACGTCTGCTGTCTGGCGCTGCCAAGGTCGCACCTCTCACGCCGGATGTGGTCAACGAGCTCAAGCGCAAGCATCCGGACGGCCCTGCTGCTTCCTTCGCCACGACGGCGGGTCCTTCGCCTGGCATGACACCCAAGGCCGACATCATCGACGAGGTCTTCCGCAAGTTCAAGCTGGACACAGCGCCCGGTGTCTCTGGCTGGACACAGCCTCTGCTCTCGGTCGCCCTTCGCCGTCCAGCTGTGGTCATGTTCGTCTCGGTCTTGGCCGGTCTCGTCGCACAAGGAGCCGCACCTGGTCAACAGCTACTCTGCGCCTCACGCCTGACGCCTCTTGTCAAGTCAGACGGTGGCATCCGGCCTATCGCTGTCGGCGAGCTCTTGTTTCGACTGGTGGCCAAGGTCCTACTCCGGCACTACTTCAAGCCCGACATGCTGCTGCCAAACCAGCTCGGCGTCGGATCCAAAGGCGGCGTCGAACCGGTCGTCCGAGCGGTTCAGCGTGCACTCGACGACGACTTGCCCAAGACCTACAGCCACCTGGTCTCACTCGACTTTTCGAATGCCTTCAACACCGTCGATCGTCGCGACCTCGCTGCCGGTCTGCGTGACTTTGCACCGGCTCTCTATCGTGCAGGTCGCTGGATCTACGGCTCGTCGTCCAAGCTCGCTGTCACCGGTGCCGATGGTGCGGTCGAGGTGCTCGAGTCATCGCAAGGCGTGCGACAAGGCGATCCTTTCGGTCCACTCTTCTTCTCGGTCGCCATCCGTCGGACGTTGGACGACCTTGTCCGTCACCTTGGCCCGGATCGGCTGCTGCTCGGTTACCTCGACGACCTGTACGTCCTCTCGCCGGACGATGGCGCCTTTGACGACGTTCAGTCGTTCTTCGACGGCCGTGGTTCGTGCCTTCAGCTCAACGTCGCCAAGTCCAAGTCGCACGCTCTCGACGACATCCGGTCGGACGGACTCGAGATCCTCGGCACAGCGGTCGGCAGCTCGACGTTCAGGTCAGCCTTCCTTCGCGACAAGGTCGAGCATCAGGTGCGGCTTCTGCAACAGCTTGGCGACCTCAAGGCCCAGCACGCTTTGCTCTTGCTTCGGTTCTGCCTCCAGCAAGACCTTCGGCACCTTCAGCGGACGCTCAAGACGGACGACCTTCCAGGCTGCTGGGACGATATCGATGGCGCTCTACTCGACTCGGCTCTTCTCCTTCGGTCCTCGCCACGACGACTCGCAACGGACGCCGACATCATCACACTGCCGGCTCGACTGGGCGGTCTGGGTGTGCTCTCGCATGCAGAGTGTGCGCCTCTCGCATACAAGGCCGGTTCGGACGCGGCGGATGTCGCCCTCGCTCCGGTCCTGTTGCTCGATGTGGATGACGAGCGGCCTGTCGTCACTCAGCGGATGCGATGCGACAAGGCCTTCACCACTCGACTCGAGCGTGTCCTTCGTCATCTGCCCGAACTAGCTCGGGACACCCTCTCGGGGTCGGCCACTGTCCTCGGTCGTCGCTGGCTCGGTGTCGTGCCTTTTCGATCTGTCCTCGAGCTGTCCGACGCTGACGTTGCCTCGGGTCTTCACTTTCGCACGCTCTGTCCTGGCCCACTCGACTTCTGTGTCGACTGCGGCGAGTCCTCTCCGTTCGGTCACGACGAGGTCTGCACAGGTCGCGCTCCGGTCACGCTAGGTCGCCACGAACAGGTCAAGCGGCTCGTTAACAATACCCTCTCCTCGAACTCCAAGTTTCGTGTTGTTCTCGAGCCGCTCGTCCCCGGCACCCAGCTCCGAACCGACCTTCGCATCACTGGTCCCGACGGAGTGAAGGAGATCGACATCACTGTGGTCTCGCTCGCCTCGCAGGACGCCCGCTCGCTTTCGACTTGCGCTCACTCGGACACCTCTCTGTCTCTCGTCGACCGGTCTCGCAGGGCGGTGACGGACGTCCTCTCTGCCGCGGCTCACGGCAAGACGCTCAAGTATGGTCGTCGAGTGTCCGCTCCCTTCCGGCCCTTCGTCCTCAGCTCGGCCGGTGCGGTCGAGTCGGGCGCGCTCAAGCTTCTCGACGGATGGCGCGGGACCCTTGCTCCGTCGGCCTACTCTCACTTCGCTCGTGTCTTGTCGCTCATCCTGGTCAAGTCTCGGTCGAGGTTGATGCGGCTGTAGTCTGGCGCCGGTGTTGCGCGCGTGTGTCATTCGCTGGCTTCTCATTGCCTCTCCTCCACGCCGGCTTCTTCCGTTCCGTTTCCGCTTTTTTCGCTCCGTCCCGCGCGCCCGCTCCCCCCTTCTTTCGTAGCTCGCTCTTCCGTCTCTTCCTTCCTTTCGTCGACCACCTCCTCCTCCATCGACCACCCTAGCCTCCCGTAGCCGACCCGACCCTACCCCGTTCGTCTCTGTCTCTGTCTCTCCCTTCCTTGACACTGCCTCACACTATGCCATGCCTCAGTAACCCTAACCCTGCAATGTATGCCCCGTGACACCCTAATGACTCGCTCAACTATGTGACAGGTTCATAGTTGAGCGAGTCTAGAAGTCACGACTACAAAGGTATATAGGTCCGGAACTGGCGCTTCTGTCAGAAGCGTCATTGTGGTCTTTTGGCCCTGTGGTATCGCGTTGGTTTCCGGGCGCGGTTCTAACATTTTGCTCCTTCCATACGAGATTTCTTGGACGTAGAAATTTAATATTTTTCCCTCCCCCTTCAACCTCACTCCCTCCGCCCTTACGGCTCCCTCCCTCATAATAATTTAAGAAGTCCCAAAACTCTTATGATATGCAAGCGTTCACCCGACTGCCCTGCGCCCCTTGCAAGGCCGTGCGTTTCAACACTTGAATATCCAATTAATAAGTCGACGTCGTTGGATTGTAGGTTGCAGCCTCCGATTGGACAGACTTTTCGTATGGATGTGCTTGGCCGTTGGAAAGACGGCGCCGAAAGCATTGATTTCCGTCTGGTCCTTGTTCGTAAGGACGAAAGCTGGCTCCAGCATGTACTTCTCGCGGAGCGCCGTTAGCCAGCGGCGTAGAACCCGCCCATTGGCACCAGCCGCAGCCGCATCGCTCATGGTTCGGTTGAGACTCGGCCGAAAGGCTATGCGACGCGCCCATTTTTTCAAGTCTGCTTTTAATTTGTGTTAGCCCGGCCCGGCCCCCGGGCAGGTAACTGCACAGACGTGTGCAAGTGTGATTGACGAGCGAATGGCCGGCGGGTCAAGCAGGGGACGACTTTCGGGATGGAGGCGTGATGGCAAGGAGCTCGTCCTTGAGGTCGATTTCGCCCGCTTTGGAGGGCGCGCGGGCGGCGCCCTGACCGAGCCTGACGCTGAGACGCGCGCCAGGCTCTGGAGGAGCTCTCGCGGGCAGATCTAGACACGATGAGCTCCATTATCAATCATGATCCATGCCTCTCAATCTTCACGGCACAGAATGTCACTGGAACCCGAACGATGGAGCTGGAAAAGTATAATAGAGATTGTCTTTTGGGTCTATCATAGCGAGGGTCGTGGTCCGATCGCATCCGCGTGAAGTGCGCGTCGCGTCGCGCGCGCTCGCGCGCTCTGCCGATCCGGCGAGCGTGGCTCTCCTGCCGAACCTCTAACAGCACCCCTCCTCCTCCTTCCTATTCTCTCCCTGCCCGTCCTTTTTAACATGTCTCAAATCGAGATTGTGCGTTCGCCCTTCCCTTGCTGGATCCTGAACCCACTGACAGCACAGCAGCAGCAGCAGCAGCAGGCCACTTCTCTGCCGTCTGGCGACCCTCTCCGTCCTAGGGCTAACATCTTGTCTCGCCCTTCCGCCGACCTTGCCGCCCTCGCTCTACTTTCAACGCTCCGCACCCAGGCAGACCCCATGAACATCGTGAAGGCCGCCTACCCGCCGCCTGATGTCTACTTCAAGCGCAAGGTTGCCCTCATCTCGGGTACGGCCTTGCTTCTTTCGCGCCATTCTCAGGTGTCGATCTCGTCTGAAACATCGCCCGAGCTTGTGGGCTGATCACTCCCGCCCATCTTAACTCTGCCAGGTATCACCGGCCAGGATGGCTCGTACCTCGCTGAGCTCCTGCTTGAGAAGGGCTACCAGGTCCATGGGTGCGTTTTGCTCTTCCGACTTGCTCGCTTCTCGCCCCCAGTTGCGTTGCTCGATCTGGCGCGGCTTTAGCCCCCGGACCCCGCGTTTCGACGTGCTGACCCCGCCGCCGCTCTGATCTCACCACCCCGCTGCTCCAGCATCATCCGCCGGTCTTCCTCGTTCAACACGGGACGCCTGCACCACCTCTACGGCCAGAAGAACCTGAAGCTGCACTACGGTGACCTGACGTGCGTTCCAACATGCTTGCCAGCAGCGGTGTCTCGAAGAGGTCCTGCTGTTCATCTCCTAACAGCTTGTCGATTCGGCCTCCACTCGCAGCGACACGACCAACCTCGTCTACATCATCTCGCAGGTCCTCGTACGTACTTTGTCTCTTGAGTTCGCAGCGCTCTTTGAGCTGATTGCGGAGCTGATCGTCCTGGACGCTCCTTTCCGGCCGCCCGCAGCCGACCGAGATTTACAACCTCGGCGCCCAGTCACACGTCAAGGTCTCCTTTGAGATGGCCGAGTACACCGGCGATGTCGATGGACTCGGCACGCTCCGCATCCTTGACGCCATCCGCACTGCCGGTCTTGAGAACCACGTCCGCTTTTACCAGGTTGGTTTTTCTCACCCGTCCATCGACCCCCAGTCTTTGCTGACCATCGGTCTTGGCTTGCCCAGGCCTCGACGTCGGAGCTCTACGGCAAGGTTGTGGAAGTCCCTCAGTCTGAGACGACGCCCTTCTACCCGCGTTCGCCCTACGGTGTCGCCAAGCTTTACGCCTTCTGGATCGTTAAAAACTACCGCGAGTCGTACGGCATGTACGCCTGCAATGGCATCCTTTTCAACCACGAGTCGCCCCGCCGTGGCCGGACGTTCGTCACTCGTAAGATCTCGCGCGCCGTAGCTGAAATCTCGGCTGGCAAGACCGAGACGCTCTACCTTGGCAACATCGACTCGAAGCGCGACTGGGGACATGCCAAGGACTATGTTGAGGGCATGTGGCGCATGCTCCAGCAGGACTCGTGCGTTGCCCTCATTCATCTCATTGATCACTGTACGCTTGCGTAAGCTCGGCCGGATCGTTCGGCTGACCATCGCCTACCACTCGGACGCAGGCCTGACGACTTCGTTCTTGCGACTGGCGAGACGCACGAGATCCGCGAGTACATCGAGCTCGCGTTCGGTCACGTTGGCATCCAGCTCCGTTGGGAGGGTTCGGGCGTCGACGAGATCGCCTACAACACGGCTAACGACAAGCCCGTCGTCAAGATTGACGAGAAGGTGCGCCCTCGCTTTTCTTCTGTGATTGCGCGCTTCTTCGAAGGAGCGCAGACTGTTGACCTTCTTCCCTTCCCATTATCGCAGTACTTCCGGCCGGCAGAGGTCGACCTCCTGCACGGTGACCCCTCTAAGGCCGAGCGCGTCCTCGGCTGGAAGCGGACGTGCACGTTCCCTCAGCTCGTTAAGGAGATGGTCGAGGCCGACGTCAAGAGCGTTGCCACCCCGCAGGAAGACCAGAATTGATTCGGCGAGGCTCATCTTTCCTGGGTCTCCTTTCTCTTCGCTCCTCGGGACTTTCTACGAACCAATTAACTTTCTCGCTTGTTGCGCCTCCTCGGATCGGCGTCACCACAGCTGTCTGTAGCGCTGGCCCCTGTGTCTATTCCTTGAGAAGTGATATCCAGGTTTGGTTTGGCAGCGATTTGATGCGACTTTGCACTTCAGTCTCTTCCTTGGCCGGCAGCGTCGACGAGCTTCCCCTCTTCTTTTCCAGACTTATTCTTGCCACCCCTGCAGTCGGGCGGAGGGCAGGGCCAGTCGAATTGTGATTGATCAAGCTGCTTTCTAGATCTCGCCGGCGAAGTGGACTTGGAAACTGACATGTGAGGAGGCGTCAGTCCAGCTTCCCAAGAGCGTCCTTCTTCCCGGACGCACTCCTTCACCAGGCCGCAGCCAAAGATGAGCTTCGGCGCGGGAGCGTCGGCGTGACTGAAAACGAATGAGAGTCACGATCTGTGGCAACTCTGACAGTCGAAAACGTCTGTCGGTACTCACGCCGCGAATGCAGAAGGCCCCGCTGGTGCACTCGTGGCGGTTGTCAGCTCCTGACTATCTTGAGCGGCGGGCAGAGAGGATAGACTGACTCCAGCGCTCAAACATGTGGAAGACGCCTTCTTGCTTCAGATCACGAGATGCGCTCCAGGCGAGCATGCCATTCTCGTCCGGCGCTGTCTCCTTGGCCTTCCGAAGGATTTTGACAAACGCGTCGATGTCGCTTGAAAGTACCTGCAACGTAGACCTTTTCAGTGGCCATAGTTCAGTAAGATAAAACGCGCCCTAGATCGCACAGTGATCGTGGCAAACAAGACCTGAACGAGCAAATCCTTAGGCGTTAGCCTCGATGGGTCGATGAGGTTGCTGCGATCGACAGAACTCTTACAAAGGGGCCAGTGAGATTGTTGGGAAGCTCCATAGTGGTCGTTGTTGAAGGACGATACTGACAATTGGAAGAGAAATGCTCGTCCGCTGCTGTCCCTTTATAGGCTCGGAGCCGCGGAGCAATGTCGTCGGTAAGTGTCCGTCAGCTCTCACATCACGTGCGTTTATTTGGTTGTCGCAACTTATCAGCAGTTTGCAAGCTAGCATGTTGAGAAGCAATAGCAAGAGCATACAATCCGATGACATTCGAGATTCTGCAGTCCGATCTGCAGGAGAAGGGGGGGTTGCGGTTCAGCGTTCTCTGAGGGCGATAAGAGTAGACCTCAATAGACGCACATTCTCAACGCGCGCTGACGATACTTGTCCCGGCCGAGCGTTTTATCCCGGCGCTATGTGCGCTGCCATGAGAAGGGCCCGCATCGCCAGTGAGCAGCAAGCATCGCCGGATGCTCATCCCCATCGGTGTCCGACCAACATCGACCGACTGGCTGTCGCGGCCTGATGCCTGCATACCTCGCAACAAGCTCGTGTGTGCGTCGAGGAAGGGCGATGGATGGAGGACTGGATTCTTGGGCACGGCGGTGGCCGACGGCAGTGGGCGGATAAAGTGGCTCTTAACGAGGGGCGGCGGTTTAGGCGTCTGCGACGGCCGGGATGTAATTGCCGAGGGCGTCACATCGTCTGAAGAGGTTGCAGAGCGATTCGGGTGGCCCGAGCCAGAACCGTGAAGGAATGTCGAAAAGACAGAGCGCTTCACACCTTCAGCAAGGTCGGCGAGACTCGTCGAGCTGGCGGAACTGGCGATACGCCTCCGAGGCATGCCTCCTTCTGGTCTTCCCTTGTGCGGAGTGGTAGCTGATCGGAGGGCGGTCAAAGAATCGACGGCGCTGCCGCTGCCGCCTCCGGCCGTACTACCAAGGACGCCGCCTCGGTCTGAGCGGATGCTGCCGGCGACGCTCGGCGTCCTGCCCCTGGGAGGGGCAGCCGAGTTGAAGGACCCGAAGCTTGCTTTACGCAGATGACCGGCAGCCGTACGCTCGTCATTGCCATCCGAGAGGACGAGACCCTCGGAACCGCGTGATATGGTTGGCGAGCTCAGCGCGGCCTCTGTCGAGATCTGCGGGGCGGCTGCGAGTGAGGGATGGGCTGAGAGTGAAGACAGACGCTTTGGCAGGAGATTGGGTCGCGTGACGAGCGACAACAGTGACGACTTTGACGACGCCTTACAAAGTTGAGGCGGGTATCTTGACGACCGGACGGGCTCCTTGCCAGGGCGCGAAGACGTCGGGATCGGTTCCGTACGAGGCGGGGAAGCCGCAAGCGGTTGCGAGACTGACACCGACGAGTCCTTGGGCTGTTGTTCCGCATGCAAAGGAGGCGGGGGCGCCACAATGGGTGAAGAAGCGGCCATGCTGGCGGAGGCGGGCGGGGTGACAACATGTCCGTCGGCTGAGGGCGAGACGGCGGTCACGTTGGCCGGCGGTGACGATGACGTCGAGTCCTCAGCGAAGGGCGACGGCAGCGGCTCTGATGTTTCCGGCACATCGACTTGAGCTGACGCATGCAGAGATGGCGATAAGGGTGATGACGGAGAGGAAGAGTGTGGCGCGGGTCCTGGCGCGGACTCAGCCGGGGGTGAAGGAGGGCTGACTGAGGTTGCTGCAGCAGGTCCCCGGCTTGGCGAAATGGTCGCTTCGAGCTCTATCGAGTCAACCTTAGTCACAGCTGAGGATGACAGGATCACCTCCACCTCATCTTGATCGTTGGCCAACGGCGGCTCGTCGCGGAGCGGCGGCGACTCGTTGTGCTGGGAGGAAACAGAGGTCCGGTGCACAGAGGTCGCTCGCTGGGCGGACGAATTGCGCTGCGTCGATGACGACCGGCGATGTGATGATCGGGACCGGTGTGAAGATGACGACCTAGCACGGAGGTCTGTCTGCGATGGCGACGGCTTGAGAACGGCCTGCCATTGTGTGAAGGGCAAGGTCGACAGCAAGTCCAAAGACGTCAGCCAAGGAGCTCGCGCTACACTCAAAGCTAAGCCAAGATCGTGCAACGCACCTCGCCTCCGCTTTTACGTCGTCTGCCCGGTCGATCGTCAGTTATTGCAGCAGCCGTCATCCCAAGACCGGCAGAACGGCCGCCTCCTTTGCCGACGCCCATGGACGAGAGGGAGGTTGAGGAGTTGGAGCGGGCGTGATGCGACAGCCGACGGCGATGGGACGCCGTATGTGCTGTGTGGATGTGCGGCTGATGACCCGTCGGCATGGCTGAGGGGGTAGGAGAAATGCCTGCTTGCTGGCAGGTGAGAGGAGTGCCGAGATGTCGTCGGAAATGGTCCAGATGGCTGCAGGTGCGAGCAAGCTCGACAGGCGGTCCGCTCTGCTCGAGCTCCTCGACGACGAGATGGCGCCCTCGTACGTGCCCGCCCCTATCCTCCGACGCCGACCTTAGGCATCAACCCTGCTCATCAAGCTCTGTCCCTGCGGCCTCTTTCGTGTAATCTAGTCCGCTCGGCTCAGAACATGCTTCTCACACCAGCTTGTGTCAGCCGCTCAGCATGGTTTGCCGTCATGCCGACCGCAAGTCGCCAGGCCAAACCACGCGCTCCGGGAGCATCGTCCGCGCGGGCGGCTTCGTCGAGACTCGGGATCGCTAGGAGGGAAGGTGCGCCGGGCCGATGCTGTATCAGTTGGCGCACCTGCTGATCCGACTGTCAGCATCGCCATTCCAGTCGATGAGGAACCAGAGGACGAAGACAACGAATCGCGCATCAACGCGTTGCTGGCCCCAGCACTTCCTCCTCCCAAGCCGCTTGCGCCGCACATAACGCTTTAGTCCGTTAGCCCCTTTGTGATCGGATTTCTGAATACTTGTTAACCCTCTCCTCTCTTGAAACTCGCTCAGCGCCGACTCTTCGTTTCCCTCCAAGCTAGCCCATTCGCTCCTATCCGAGGTCTCGCTCTCGCGGCGCCCGGTCCGATCCGCCGACCTCGCTGCCAAATCGGCTTTGAGGCAGGCATCAGCTAGGCTCGGCACATTTCTCACTAGGCGAATTGACAATCCGTTTCCGCTGCCGATGAGATACGAGCGGGTCGCCGGGCGTGGGCCCGAGGGGGAAGAACTCGACCGCTGGCGAGCCATTCGCCGCGAGGAGGACGAGGCGAGGTGCGCGGATAAGGCTGTTCGGGATCGCTCAGAAATCTGCTGACGATCTCTTTTTGCTACCTCCCAGGTCCTTGAGAGGCGCTCCCTCTGCTCTCCTCTTGCATCCAGACGAGTCGATACCGGCCTCGGCATCTGCATCGCACGTGTTGCAAACGACCTGTTCAGCCACGGCCGTCACCGCCGCTGAGCCGGCTCGCACACAGTCTGTTGGACCAGCAGAGCCGCGACTACCACTCTGCGTCAATTGGACGACACGAGAGTCGTTCCAGGGGCCGTACATGTTCTCTGGGGTTGAGAAGATGGTCAAGTCGATGCGGACTGCGCAGGAGGCGCGATTCGCGGCTGAGAGTATGTTCCCAGCCAAATGACAAAGGACAAGACCAGTTTGAGTAAGCCGGCTGACGAATCCATTCGATGCCCTCTGCTCTTTGCAGAGGAATATGACGCCTTCCTCAAGCAGTTGGGTCAGCGCCCACCCGCGCGCGATAAGCCCGAGACAGACCGTGCACGCTGGTGGGAGGTCGCGTTTGCAGTCGCTTTTGCTAGTGCGGTTGAGTGGCAGTTTGACTTGCTTGGGCTCAGGACGTTCATTGTTCGCGAGCGTCGCAAGTGGGGATACAAAACATGAGTTCCAGTTACGGCCTCACTCGAACTAAATCCACGGTCGTGCAAATTCGTACACCGCATGTGGACAGACGTGATCTTCGTCTCAGTCATCAGTGATCGTTGCTGTCTCTCCTAAAAGAGGACGATGCCCTCAACCCATGCCTCACCCATTGTCTCAAGGACACAGCCCGTGCCTGCGGCAATAAGCCTTCCTTGGCCATTTCTCCCCTCTGATCTGCCGCTGGCGTCATTGCCGCCGAGTAAGACGCCTGCCCCCCATGAGCCGTCGAGCGTTCGATCGAGCTGCATAGACCGTTCGTGGGCCTCTTTTGGCTCAAACATGCTGCGGATCGCTTTGCTTGGCTGACAGTCACCTTCGTCTGACGGCTGGGCCGGAGGTGGCGACGAAAGTTGTCCTAGCGGGGATGACGGCTTGGCAGGCTTTCCCGACTTGCTTTTACTTGATGAAGCTGGATAGGCGACGTGCGAGAGGACACCCGACTTGGCAGAACCGGCAGGTAGCGAAAACGACGCCGTTGAAACGGCCCGAAGGATCCCCTCGACCTGAGCCAGTTGGGGGGTGTTACAGAGTCATTGACGGTCCCTGAGCGTGGAAAGGGCGGAAAAGAGAAGGCCTATAGTACGCACCGGCGTGCAGACGTCTATCTCGGACTTGGTCGCTGTTACAAATACCCATGGACAACGCTCGTACCTTCCCCATTGAACCCCCCCAGGCTGTGTCGGATGCGGACTTCTGTAAGCGCTTACCCGGCTGCAGACACGACACGCATGCGACTGACAAGGTTAGAGTGAAGCACTATCTTATGCACAAGGTGACCGACTGCTGTCGGTAGGATCAAGATGTCGAGGCCAAGATTGAAGTAATTCCAAAAGTCTACGAGGACAGCATGTTGTTTCAGCCAGGTAGGTTGCTGCGAGAGAATGAAGAGGCGAGACTCACATGGCTGGCCGACTGCCCTGACACCATCATCCTCAGCGCGGATTCCCGTGTCACTCGCAGGGCGATGAATGCCGAGCCTGTCGTCAACCTTTTCAAACGTTTGGCTTGGTGACCCGAGCTCGGCTAGCACGTCGGCCGTCGTCGTTGCGCCAATGCTTAGACTGACGATGGTTTTCTCGGTTGCGTCACCGCCGAGCTTCGAGATGAATTCAAGGATGACCGAAGAGGTGGACGTCTATGCATAGTTACCGGTAGGATTCGATTGTCAGTGTCTCCTCTGACCGCGGAAGAGCAGTGGCAAGCGCCACCTGCGCATGACTGACGCTGATGATTGCCTTTTCGAGCTTTCCCGGCCGGCGGAGCTCCGTCGGTAGCGGCCCTTTCTCGGCCGCCAGATCGTCTGTTGATCTACTAACGGCCGGTCGCCGCGCTTGGTCGCAGACCCAGATCCGATGGCAAACGTCTCGCTCGCATCCTTCTGTATGCGTCGAACCGAAGCTGAAGCCCAACCCAGGATACCAGACCTCGAGCTCGGCATCGTCAGTGGCCCGGCCGGAGAAGGCGCTGAATGTCGGCCCGAAGATGCGAGCAACGTCCCGCTTGGTAAAGGAATCCGCCCCTGAGCCAAGGAGGATATCGCCGCCAACGGTCGTGAGTGTCAGACCGGCCGGTGGGCCAAGCAACGAAGGGGCCAGCGTCGGCAGGCCAATCTCGACCAACACCTGCGACCGTCCATCGAAGACGAGCGTGAGGCCAATTGAGGCAGGTAGTAGGGTCAAAAGCACCGGTCCTGTCGCCGGCGCCTGTAAATGTTCGTGAGATGCGCAGTCAGCAAAACGAGCGCTTGAAGGTCGGGAAGTGCTTCGCGACACAAGCCCGTCCGCACCTCGTCATCAAAGGCGACGGCAACCTGTTCGAAAGCCCTCCGTCCATCTATGGTGCGGAGGTACGTGAGTGTCTCAAAGAGCGAGTCGCCTAATTGAGAGTTGCGTAGCAGGCCACCGCGCCGGGGGGAGATAGGGAGAGTCAGCTGCGCGCGCATCTGACCAGCATCTAACAAGATGCCTGCCTCAAGATGATGTTCGCGGGGGCGATATGAACCTAGTGTGAACGGCCCAAGGGCTGGTGCTCTGAGCGACAGATGCAGCGAGGTCATGACCATTCTTGGCGGCACGTCTGGTGCGATTGGGCTTGGGGTGAAGGGGTGGCCAATGATCGGTTGGATCCGAGGAGAGGGTCGTCGGATGAAGCTGTGGCAGAAAGTGTGGTTGGCGTTGGCAGACAGGACACCAGATGTTATTCTGAGTGCTCTGTAATTGCAGAGTGTAGCGTGCGATGGGCGTTGTCTGACGTCAAGGATGTCAGGATCAAGGTCAGACGGGTCAGAGCAGCCGGGGAGGAGCCGGCCGACGAACGAACCCAGTTCGCCCAAACGGCCCGAGCGACCCAGACTGCTCAGCCGCCCCCGCCCATCTCTCCCGTCTCTCCCGCTTTCCTCAATCCTATCTCTCACATCCTCCGTCACCTCGACGATGCCGCCCCGAACTCCTTGCTCGCATCACAAGGCCCTGCCTAGCTCTGGGGGCTGCCAGACAGCTGCGGGAGTAAGGATGTCTCCGCGTTGGGTGCTCAAGCCGTTCCCGCGCCTCCCCGCCGAGCTGGTCCAGCACATCGTCGTCTGCGGCGCCGACACCGTCGGCCTCTCGGCCTTTAGCCGGCCAGGCGATGAGCGCGAGGGCGCAGCCGAAGCCGCTCGTTGGCTTTCGACATGCTGTCTGGTCAGCAGCGACTGGCTCGTAGGTCCCCGTCACGCCTTCGAGTCGACCTGCTGTCGTCCCGCGCAGCAGCCCCGTCTTCCCGTCCTGACGGCTGCTGACTCGCCACGTTTGCCTTTGGTCTTGATCAGGTCATTGCCCAGCCGCTTCTCTTCGCCCATATCTCGCTCGGCTCGATCCCGGCTTGCCACCTATTGCTTCGCTCTCTCGCGTGCCCGCTCCCATCGGTGCTCGGCACACATAGGCCGTTGTGGTCTCTCGTCCGCACCTTTACGTACGCCGCCTGGTCGCCCGCGCTTGAAGACGGCTCCGCCGCGTTGGTCGAGTACAGCGAGGTGGTCAGCCTTCGCAAGGCACTCCTTAAGTTCCTCCTCCTCGGCCCAACAAAGACAATCGTCTTTCCGACTGTCACCTACCCGCTTCTTCGTAGCCTTGTCACGTCGGCCGACACTCCTGCTGCTGCCAACGGCGCTGAACCCTTCGGCCCCCCAATGCTTCATGAGCTTGGCACCGTGCTTGCCGTGGAGAATGTCCAGTTGAGCCGAGTCTTTGCTGCGCCTGCTTTCGACGAACTCGGGCACCTCTCCATCTGGTGCGTCAAGCCGTTGCTCTTCCAGCCTTAGTTCGTCGGGTTGACATTATCTCTCGGACAGGTATGGCGACCCGGCCACAGGTCCCCTCTTCCTTCCCTTGTCTCTCCGGTCACTTGGCGTCCGTTGCGATCACTTTGACCAGGGCAATAATATCTTGTTGCCAGTCCCGGCTCACGGCAGCTCCCGCGATGCGGCCCACTTACCCTTGCTCGAGACCCTGCGCTTCGAATTCACGACTCGACGCTACCCGGAGGCATCGCCCTGGGGCCCGGTGCCGCTTCTTCTGTCCAATGTTGGTCCGACGGTCAAGCGCCTCGGGCTCGCCTGCGACCGGGGCTCGTCGCCGACCGATCAGACACTCCATCCGCTCGCCCTATCCCTCTGCCCCCAGCTTGAGGTCCTCGAGCTCACTAATCACCGTCTCACCGGACCTGGCGGTGGCTGGACTGATCTCGGGCATCGTCGGCTCAGCGAGATTCACTACCGACTCGACAGCGCTCGGCCGTTCGCGCTTGCGCCCGCGATCCCAGTTCTTTCCCCCGACGCGGCGGTTGAACGAAACCCGGTCGACTTCAACCCACCTGTAGTCGACTCGCTCGCCCTCGTCGAGATTGGCACGCTCCTTCGCTCGCCAGCCCTCCTCGCTGAAGCCTTCCCGGCGCTTCGGACGCTCTCGATTGGTCGCCTGCCCTCTGAGGCAGTTGTCGCTCGGTCGGGCACACATGTTCGCTCTCAGCTCATGTGGCTCGCCAGTCTCCCGCGTCTCGCGGCGGAGGCCGGCGTCCGCCAGATTGTTGAGGTGACGGACGAGTGGCATCGGCCGCTCGGCCCCCTCCTCGCCGCTCGCGAGAAACCCTTTGTCGGCCGCTCGCTCGAAGTTGAACAGATGTTCGCCGCTGACGAAGCCATCCTTGAGAATGTGATCGGTCCTCGCCGGTCGATCCGGATCGCCAACAAGAGTGTGAACGCCAGAGCGTCGCCGCAGACCGACGAACGCGCCTCCACTGCCTCTCCAGCGAGTAGCATTGAGGCCGTCACGCCTGGCAGCAGCACTGGCTGCCATCGCAGCACGCCGATCAGCGCGACTCGCAAGCGGCCTGTTCAGAGTACGTCCATTTCAGTGCGGCTCGGCCGCCCTGTTGCTGACCCTTCAATTGCCGGCCCGTCCAGACAACGTCCAGCTCGGCGCCATACTCGTCGCGAGCCCCGTCGCGAATCCGTTCGACGACGACAACACTTGATTAGCCGTCCCGGAGTGTCAACACTGCGCTCCAGTCCCTCATACACTCATCGCGATCGCGCACGGTAGAGCTTCCGCCGCTCGTTGCCCGCATCGCTCGCGCGCACCGTTGGTATCGCTTCACTTATCGGCTTAAGAGTCGCTTTCTCCTCCATCCGCCCTGTCCCGGTCAAAGGAATTGCTTCGCATACTTCACCTATATCGTTCTACAGCGGTCGCAGCCAGTTTGTAAAAGCGTCTTTCTTTCCATCCTCGCCCTCGTCTACCTACATCTTCATCGGATCGCACCCTCTCTTTTGTCATCATCCGCCGCCAGTTGGCTTCCTTCCCGCACTCGCCGGACGAGTTTGTGACGTGTTTCCTCTCTTATCGACGCCACCTCGCCTCGACAACCCACTTACGCGCCGCGCCACCTCACGTCGTTGCTCGTTTCTCTTCCGTCGGTCGGGAATGTGCCGGCCGTCTGTTGCCGGTGCGCACGTTTTCCCCCCGGTCTACTGTACCCTTTCGATTCCGGGTCGTTGGTAGGTCCTGCGCGCAGGATGTAGTTCTGCCCTCCAGTCTTCGCGACCCTTAGCAGGTGTCGCCAGCCAAGTGGTAGTTTAATCGTGGACGGCGCGACCAGCTATCGACCATTCTGCTCCCCTTTCACGTCTCTTCGTCAGCCTGTTCCAGCAGCGAGGGCCGCCGGCCAAAAGGGAAAGGTCCGGGAACACTGCACTTGCTTTCGGCCTCGATACGGTTCAGGCGATCCAGGGCCGGAGGCGAGGACCCCGCGTGGTGGCGCGCGCGAGGTTCGCGCTTCCGACATTCAGCCCGGGCGCCAGAGCAGCGTTAGCGAGCCAACCTTGCGTCCTCTCAGCCCTCCTCGTCGGCCGCTAGCCTTCGCCTCTCGCTCCTTGTTTCTCTCTTGCCTGCTATTGTCTGCCGCGCTCCTCTTCACTTGACGCCGGGACGCAACTCCTCCCTCAGCGAGCGAGCGGATGGACGCTGCCTTCGACGCCCATGGCCAGCAGCGACAGCAGCAGCCCACGACAATCGGCGGCGGCGAAAGCGGCGACGCGTTCGCCTCCCAGCATCTGGGCAAACGCCAGCTAGACGCCTGGCCAACAGAGGACAGTCGGTCGTACGACGCTGTCGAAGCCGACCGGAGCTACCTCCCTCACCTGATGACGTCCGGCTACGCTGCCCTTGCGGCGCCATCCTTTGGTCATGAAGCGCATGCGCCGTCAACCTTTGGGCAGCAAGACGGCTCGCCTCGCCTGATGTACTCGCACCCCTCGGCCGCGGCGGAGAGCTCAACCTGGCAACAAGATCAGCCATTCGAGGCAGCCTGGCCGCCCTTCCATCCCTCGGCTGCGAACGGTGGTAGCTCAGCTGCCTCTCTGTCCGAGGAAGACGAGAGCGACGAGGACGATGATGAGCGCTCGATGCGAGCCCACTCGCCCTCAGGGCCCTTCATCTCGACAATTGCTGGCGGCCCTCAGGGTCAGCAGTACCGGCCAAACGCAGCCATCGCTCCTCCTGGTGGCGAGACAGTCCCATGCGTTAGCTCGGGTGAGCGTTCCGAGGCGGTCCTGCCGGCGCCGCTCAACGCCGGTGCGCCGGCCGCGCTCGTCCGGCCGACTGTTCGAGAGGAGGGGGTGCCTGTGCGTGCGCCCCCGGCCAACAGGCAGGTCTCCACTAGCGGTCACAAGCCGACGCTCAAGCTCTCACGCGCCGACAAGGTTGCTATCATCCACGAGTGCGTCGGTCACTTGGCTTGACAGCTCCGCGCAGCGTCCGCGCGGACTAGAGCCGAGCGAACGGAGCTAACGCATCATTGGGCCGTCTCACCTCGCTCGCAATTTCCTGCGTCCATCACAGGCACGACGCAAAGCCAAGCCTCACGCAGCAAGAGACGGCGACAAAATGGTCGTACGTCCTGGTCGACTCTGTTGTCACGTCGACGTAGTCGACTGCCCGACGTGGCTCGGGCGCGTCGACCCTTTTGCTCCCGCACCGAGAGCTGACCCGCCCCATGCGCCTCCTTTCTTGTCCGACGTCTCACCGATCATTTCGCCCCGCCTCTGTCGGATTGGTCTGCGTCCGACGGATGCTTTCTCCCTCCTCGGACGTGGCGTTGATGCAATAGCGTCGACCGGTCGACCATTTCCAAGATCCTGCACTCGCGTGAGCGCTGGCTCGCGCCTGCATCGCCACCCCGCGCGCCGACGATCCGGCCAGCACCTCGAAAGGTGACGCTTCGGCCCGAGGGCGGGCGCTACAAGCCGGTTGAGGAGCGCATCAATGGCTGGCTCGACCAACGCTATAAGGCCGGAGCCGTCGTCGACGACGTCGCTCTTCGCCAGGAGGCGCGCGAGGTCTGGCGCATGATCCAGCGCGAAAATGGCGAAATCATCGACGAGATTGACGAGAGCAAGAGCTTCAAAGCGAGCGCAAAGTGGCTCGGTTCGGTTAGTCCTAGGCTCGGTGACTGATCTGCGCCGTACGCTTGCTCATTGACGATTTTGTCATCCACCGCGCGTTCCAGTTCAAGGATCGGCGCCGTCTATCTGGCCGATTGATGGCACCGCTCCCGCCGCCGGACCAACCGCCGCCATTGCTAGACTCGACCTCCACGTCGCGTCCGCACTCTGCCACTTGCTCGCCAGCTGGTCCTCCCGCCTCGCCGCACGGTCAATTGCAGTCGAGAGCGTCGCAAAGCTCAGCCGCGCCTTCGCAGCAGCTTCTCCAACAACAGCCGATGCAGCCACGACGGCAGCTCGCTCACCGACTCTCGGCTCTGAGCATTCCAGCCGTCCCAGGCGCCGGCCCAGCCCATGCGCTGCCCTTTTCGCCGCCGGATTCGGCGACGAGCGTGGGCTTCGCTGGGTCTCAAGGCATCGCTTCTGGCGTCCAGTATTCAAATGAGCCGACGTCCCCTCGCCGTCGCTCCTTCTCGGCTTCGACCGAACAATTAATCAACGAGACGGACGCAGATACCGGAGCCCACAGCGGCAATACGAGTGGTCTCCTAAGCCCATTCTCGGCCGACTGGACCTCATCAGCGCCTGGCCGCTTCGCGCAGCAACAACAGCAACCATCCCGTCGGCCGGGCTCAATCTCGCGCCATACGAACCCCGTCTACCCACCCGGCGAGCCGACGCCGATGAGCGGTGGAGGTCTCGGCAGTCGGCCGGGACTTGCGCAGCGGCCTCACTCGATGAGCTCTTACCCACACTACCACCCATCACCTGCCCAGTCTGAGAGCTCCCAAGGTCGCCGCCGACTCGGTTCGGGTTTCGAGGCCAAAACTCAGCGAAGCGAGAGCACCATTGCCCGGCGCGACAGCTCGCTTGCCTCTCCAGCGACGGCCGAGGCTAGGTCGCGCACCTCGTCGCGGACTGGATCATGGGCGCCATCAAGCCCATCCGCCTCGTTGTTCGACCGACTGGAAGAGGAACGCCGACGTAATTCGAGCGTCACCAGCTACGGGTCTAGCTTGGTTCCGCCAGCACAGCTTCAACACCCCTCTCAACTGACACCGGGCTCAAAGGCAGAGTCGGAAGACCAGTGGGTCGTCAACGCCCCGACGCCGCCGGCCGTTAGCGTTCGTGACTATTTCCCGCAGTATGCTCAGCCGGCGAGCGGCTCGGCCCAATACTCTCAGCCGCCCTCACCAAAACAGCAGTCGCTGGAATTGCCACAGCAGCAGCAGCCGTCGTTCACAACGTTCGACGAGACATCGCGCGGGGCAGGTACCCGGTGGGTCAGCCAGCCATCGCCGCTCGAGTCGGCCTACGAGTCGACGTCGCCGGGACCCGTGTTCGGTGACGCCTGGTCGCGCCAGGTCTCCCAGCCGGCGGCCAAGCACCAGCTATCCATTGATCCGTCCGGCTACGGGCCGGCTGAGAGCGACTGGCACTCCCACCACCTCGGCGACCAACAGCACGGCTATCACCCGGAGCAAGCGATGTCGGTTGACCCGCTCGAGTTCTCGCGCGATCTGCAAGAGCTCCGTCTCGGGGGAACGCCCGCTCCACCTCCGGCCCCGACCCACTACGCATCGGCGCCGCCGCCCAGAAGTCAAGGCTGGGGCGGCCATGCGGCTCAGTGGGAAGACAATCAGCGCTACATCGGCCGTCAATCGGCGCCCGCGCTCTACCCGCCTCAGCATCAGCGACAACAGCAACACGGCGCGCACGAGCGAGTGCACAACGCACCACCGCAGCATCACCCTTACCATCACCATCACCACCAGCCTGAATCGAGCATCTCGTACCCTCATTCTCCTGAGCACGGCTTGCACTTTGCCGATTCGCAGCGAGAGCACGAGCGGGTTGGCCACCCGCACGCAGAGTATGCGCCGTACTATACCTCACACCCGGCCTCATACCCTCCGCAGGCGTCAGCCTACGGTCATCACTCATCAGCTAAGGAGCCAGCGTCGTACGATACTCGTCTGCATGGTGACCACGGCGAGCCTTCGCAGCTGCACCCGGGCTACGAGGCGCCGCCTCTACTTCAGCAGCGGCACTATCGCCCTGAGACTGGCCATGGCCATGTCGACCACCCTGACTCCTTTCACCGTGATTAGGCGGATGTTTACGCTTCTTTCATCATGTCTCATCCTTTCCGCGTCTTCTACCATCCCCACATCTTGCCCGATACCCGTCGATTCTTCTGCCCTCAACCCCTTGCATCTGCACGCCCGCCTTGCCTAGAGGCATCACTTGGAATCATGCCACACCCTAGACCCTCATGCACCAAGCTATGCTTGCTTCTTTCTGCACATGACGCGTGAGCCTTCCTTCCACCCGCCTGAACCGAGACCAGCGAGCTGGCAACGGACGCGCGTTGGTCTCGCGGATCATCTCGGCGGCAAGTGGGTGGCAACCCGTTTGCGATGCATCGGGCCTGCTGAGACGGTTGGACCGCGCGCTGGTTCGCTGGCGCTGGCCCAGCGGTCTCGCTCGCCTCACTCCCTCCGAACCCAACCTCTTGCTTGCCTACTTCAGCAACCTTTCCTTAAGAATATCACTCACAGGCGTTGCCATCCATCTAAGAGCGCAATCTTCCACGACCGGCTCCTTCAAGCCGACCGACGGACGACCCGACGACCCAACTTCGACCCTCCCTGCCCGCTCGCTCCCCCTTTGACCCGGTTCTGCGCTCGCCTCCCCCTCCTCGTCCATCGTTGATGGCTTCGACCGTCTCCGCCCCGTCGGCCGTGCTGGGTGGCCCCCCGCCGGTCCCACTCGTTATCCAGGGCATCCCCCTGACGGGAGCCAAGTCGCGCGTCGAGACCCAGGTCAAGCTGACGCTTTCGCTCTCGCCGGACGGACCCTCGGCAGCCCACGACCTCGAGCGATACTCGCACGTCCGCCTTCAGAAGGGAACGGCAACCAAGCGCAAGTCGCGCAAGCAGTCGCTTGCTGAGCCCTCTGTTGATCCCGTGCCCGAGTCGCTTCTCTGGCTCGAAACCGAGGTTTACTGCGCGACGGAGGGTGTGCCCGAGAATTCGCCCCAGGGCACGCTCGGCCGGCGCGTCCTCGCCTGTGCCTCCTGCCGGACGCGAGAGATCAAGCGAAGCCAGCGCAAGCTAGCTGCTCGCGTCAAGCCGACGTTGTCCGACTCAGATCTTGACGAGCCCTCAAGCCGGGGGAAAGGCGCGGGAGGCATCGCCAGCCCGGCCGTCGGCGAGGGCAGTGGGGAGTCGAGCGTCAAAGCCGGATCTGCTACTCTAGGGACCGTCACCCCTTCGAACGGGGTTGATGAGCGACACAAGATCGTTCTTTTCAATTGCGCTGCTCTTCTCACGCTCACCCAGGGCGAGGTCCAGCTGCCGGCGCGTGTTACCTGCTACTGCAGGCATCACCGGGAGAAACTCGGCTTCATGTTTGTCCCCAGTCATGCCGGGCGGATCTGGCCCCTCATCCTCAGCGGCTGACCGACCTTTCGTCTCCGTCTCTACAGCATCCGATTCACGCTTCGCAATAGCGCCGGCCACGCCGTCGCCGTCGGCTTCACGCCACCGCTTATGATCACCGATGATCACAAATCGTCCGAGAAGTCGACTGAGGCCGCGGCTAAGGCTGCCGCTGCGGCCGCCGCTGCCGTCGGCCTCCCGGCCCCGCAGCACATAACCGGCTCGACGCCCGTCTCCCGTGCTGGCAGCGCAAGTGGCCGTGGGCCCAAGGTGCTCATCATGCCTTCCAACCCGCCTTCTGCGCTGGCCAACGGGAGCAAGAAGATGGGTAACGGCCATATGCAGGCCACTTCTTCTGCCCCGACTTCGACGTCATCGCGTTCATCATCGTCCGGCAATGGCCACTCGGTCGCTGACGGTGCCGCCACGTACTGCGGTTCGACCGCGCCCTCCTCCTCGGTTGTGAGTGCTTATGCTGCCTCGACGGCAGTTTCCACGGCACCGTCGTCGCGAACGCAGACGAACGGCACCGTCTCGCCAGCCTTCGCGGCCTTGAACGCAATCACCGCGTCGGCCCTCTCCACGGCCGTCAGCACGCCTCTGCCGGCGACGCTACCGCTTCCTCGGGGCACGAAGCGCGCGGCCGTCCGCGGCAATGGCGAGAGTAGCTCACTCTCGACCAACGAGGAGGACTCGTCGTCGACTTCTTCCGACACGACGCGCTACCATCTGGCTCGCAAACAGCGGACGGCAACCGCGTCGTCGTCTACGCCGTACGACCGTCGATCATCCCCGGCTGGCTCGTCCCTCTCAGGCGCCTCATCCGTTCTCGGCACGCCCCATTTTCCGTCTTTCGGCATATCAACGGCTCTGCCGCAGATGGAGGACCCTGACGACGGCTCCTTCGACTTTGCGCTCGACGGCGGTCTTGACCGGCCTGCCGGGTCGCATCTTCCGGCCTTCTCCGCCGACTCGCCGCCGTCGGCGTCGGCGATTGGCCTTGCAGGTCTCTCAACCGGCGAGAGCGCTCTATCGTGCGACCCAGGATCGGGTGAGATGCGCATCGAGCTCGGTGCCGTTGACGACATGCTCTTCTCGATGGAGGCGCGCCCGCACGATAAGACGCGGTCGCCTGCACTTGGCCTCGCCACCGACGATGGCTGCGATACCAGTGACGCGTATCACCGTGCCGGCGGCTCTTTTTACCGGCCGACGTTTACCCGGACCGGCTCAGACGCCGACATGTCGTTTGACGCAACGAACACGGCCGAGAATGATGTTGAGGTTGAAGCGATGTTGTTCGACTCGCTAGTGGACTATGAGGGAGGCTCTTCCTGCGCGACGGGCTCAGCCTTTTCGCCTCAGGCGTCCAATTCGGCCTCGTCACGGCGCGAGACATCCGCCTCGTCTGGCACGTCATCCGACTCGGACTCGATGCTCGGCGGCACCGGGCTCTCTGGCCCACATTCCCACTGGCCGTCAATTCACCCCTCGGCGCTCAACAACCCCAACAACATCCAAATCTCGTACCCGCAGCCGTACGTCGTGCCGACCCCGCCGGCGCCGCCTCCGCTGCCGCGGCCATCCATTTCACGCCTTATCCCGGCCGAGGGACCGCTCGCCGGCGGGATTGAGGTCACGCTCCTCGGGGTCAACTTCCTTCAGGGCATGGTTGCCTTCTTTGGCGAGAATCGGGCGCCGATGACATCGTGCTGGAACGATGGCACGATCATTTGCACCGTCCCGCCAGGCGTCGTTGCCGGATCAGTCCCCGTCGTACTCCGCATGGAGGGTCGTGCGATCGAGGGCCCCTCGGGCACCGGAGGCCAGCTCTTCACGTACAAGGATGCGTCTGACCGAGCTCTGTGCGTCCCCTCTTGTCATGCAACTTGCACGCTGTTCGACCGTTGCTGACCTTTGATCACTCTATCTTCATTAGGCTCGAGCTTGCTCTTCAAGTTGTCGGCCTCAAGATGACCGGCCGTATCGAGGACGCAAAGAACGTTGCTCTTCGGATCCTCGGGCAGGGTTCCTTTGCGACCAACGTGCCGACGTCGTCGGCGGCCAACACGGCCTCGGGTAGCGGCAACGTTGCCGCCTTGGTGGACGCGATCTCCCCTGCTGCGCCGTCTGAGAAGACTGCATTCCAGCGGATTCAGTCGACGTACGAGAGCGCGGCCATCACAATGACCGGCCGGTCCAAGTACTCGATCCCGCCGCTTGCCGTTAGTCAGGACGACAAGAAGCACCTCGCGACGGCCGAGGTGACCCAGCTTGCGCCGCCGCAAACGAAGGAGAAGCTACCGAGTTGGGCGGCGGCAACCGCGGCTCAAGCCAGGCGTCTGACGGAGCGCGAGATCGCCCGCTACGGCCACCAGTCGGCTCGCAAGAGCGGCAAGGGCGGCAAGTACGACAAGATGTGCGTCCTTCGAGGCCCGCCTCTTCCCTTCCCAATGATGACTGACGACTTCTCTTCCGACAGGCTCTGGTTCTTCTGGCTGCCGGTTCTCATCTGCTTCGCCATATTCTTCGCCATCACGCACCTGCCATCGCTCGTCGGCGACGTCAAGCGCGTCAGCGGCCGCTACTTGCCATTTAAGGGGCTCCTGACCGCCCAATAGGGCGACCCTTTTTTCCGCCTTCCGACCGTCGTTGTACATCTTTTTGTTTCCTTCTCCGCTGCATCCTCCTTGACCGACATCTTCTGCACAAGAACTCGCCGCTGTACCTGATAATCTCTTGCTTTAGTTCCCTTTCCTCACGGGCCTCTTAGTCCACACTCAATCTCTGTGACGGCCTGCCCCGTTCGCCAGTCCTTATGTACCTACGAACTTTTAAAGCTTCTAGCAATCCCTTCTCCAGAGTACCCTTCCCTTCCGACAACGTCCGGATCATTTGAATAGACACTTTGACATCATGCGAAGGTGCTCTTCCCTTGGAAAACCCGCTTCCCCTGCGCTGACTTGCGCAGCACAAGGGCGCCGCCCTCATCGCCTCTGACCTCTTGCCCTCCCACTTCCACTTCAATCTAGCCCTTTGACCCATCCACCGGTCCAGATCTGTGACCCCAGCGGCGGCCCCTCCTCGCACACCACCTTGTACACGCCTGGATCAACTCCGATGGGCGCTCTGCTTTCCATCCCGATCCTCGGCGGCCTCGGCTCCCTCGCCT
Source organism: Cystofilobasidium macerans (assembly GCA_014825765.1). Classification (NCBI taxonomy): domain Eukaryota; kingdom Fungi; phylum Basidiomycota; class Tremellomycetes; order Cystofilobasidiales; family Cystofilobasidiaceae; genus Cystofilobasidium; species Cystofilobasidium macerans. The sequence continues at coordinate 103,119 of MVAP01000053.1, read as the reverse complement.
CGTCCGCCCTCGGCGGCGTCCTGTTCTTCATGAGCGGGACGGCCGCAAGCGCCCTTTTCAAGAGCTGCAACTGCAACAGTACATACACAGACGTTGTTGTCTCAAACCCATGCCTAGCAGCTGAGCTGACGATCATGGAGTTGATAACAGGCTCCATCGCCACCCGTGTCGGCTTCGCCGTGCGTTCGCGAGCTCGAGCTCGGACTGATGCATCCTCCGTCCCATTGATGGCTGACGAGCTGTCCGCCCCGTCAGATCCTGTTCTGTCTGAACTCGATGCTAGCCTGGCTGATGCGTACCGATACAGCGATCAAGCAGATCGAAAAGCTTGCGTGGGACTGGATCAAGCTTGACTGCGATGGCGGCAAGTGCTATGGCCTGCTTGCCGTGAGCCCTCCCTCGTCCCTACGCCTCGCTGCCAGCTACTATCTGGCTGACAATACAGTACTGCCCGCTCAGGTTCATCGCTTCTGCTTTGCGCTCGGCTTGCTTCATCTCGCTCTAGCTCTTCTGCTCATCGGCGTTCACAACACGCGCAACAAGCGGGCTTCGCTTCAGAACGGGTTCGTATCGCGAGAACGCTCACCCGCAGTTGCCCCTTGTAATGCCAGGACTGATGCTAATTTCGCGCCTCCAGATGGTGGGGACCCAAAGTCCTTCTTTGGATGGTCTTCGTCTTCCTCTCCTTCTTGATTCCCAACGGCTTCTTCATGTTTTACGGCTCATACATCTGTGAGTGTTTCTCGCCACCTTCGTCACGCATCGCTCCCCAGCGTTGAACCTTCTCCTGTCGCAGCCCCGATCGGCAGCTCGCTCTTCATCTTACTTGGCCTCCTGCTCCTCATCGACTTTGCGCACTCGTTCTCGGAGTCTCTTTTGACGCGGTGGGAAGACACTAACTCGCCTGTCTGGCAATTCATCCTCGTTGGCACGACCTTTGGCGCCTTCATCATCTCGATCGCCCTCACCGTTGTCCTCTACGTCTTTTTTGGCGGCAGCGACTGCCAGACCAATACCTTCCTCATCACGGCCAATCTTATCTTGACCGTTATCCTGACCGTCTCGTCGGTTGCCCCTGCTGTTCAGGAAGCCAACCCCAAGTCGGGCCTCGCTCAGGCGTCGATTGTATCCCTCTACTCGACCTACCTTGTCGCTTCGGCTGTCGCTAATCACAACGACCCTGGAGGCGTCTGCAACCCGCTCACAAATGGCTCGTCGGGCGCGCGGACGACAACTGTCATCCTGGGCGCCATCTTCACTTTCCTCGCCGTCGCTTACTCTACAACGCGGGCGGCAACGCAAACCAAGGCCCTCGGTACTTCGAGCGCGGGTAAGCGCAAGGGCGCCGTCCGCCTCCCGGAGGACGACTCGGAGGACGGCCATGGCCTCGTCAGCCAGCAACCCAAGCCGCGCCGGAACGAGATGCGCTACCAGGCGATCTTGGCCGCCGTCGAGGAGGGAGCCCTGCCCCGGTCGGCGCTCGATGAGGCTGACGAGCAGGCTTCTGATGACGGCGAGGGAGATGAGGCCGTTGGCGAGGAGCGTGATGACGAGCGCACGCAGACCAAATACTCCGCAAGTCCATGCGTTGCAAAGGTTGCGCGCCCTTCGTCGCTAATTTGCTTCTTCGCTTGCAGTACACCTGGTTCCACGTCATTTTTATCATGGCGAGCATGTATGTGGCCGGTCTCCTGACCGACTGGTGAGTGACCGCTCCTTCGCCACATCTGTCGGCCGATACGGTACCTGCACAGGTGCTGATGCTCAGTCTCTATATAGGCGCGTCCTTCGCGCGACCGACCCGGGAGACCTAGACGACGTCTACATTGGCCGCTCGCAGGGCGCAATGTGGATGCGCGTCGTCAGCTCGTGGGGCTGTATCGCCCTCTACCTTTGGAGCTTGTAAGTGTCGATCTAGCTCTTTCTACCGAATAGCCGTTGATTGGAAGGCTTCCCTTTGCATCTCTTCTTAGATTCGCTCCCGTATTATTGCCCGACCGTTTCGGCGACTTTTAGCGGAGTCACGGCTACTGTCAGCGGGACTGCATCTTAGCTCTTGCCATCCATTCATGTACCATGTTTAGGTCACGAACCCCCTTCGCCGCAGACCACAATTACCGAGGTCAAGGCTTGACAAGGCGAGCTTTAGGCAAGCAAAAGTCCTCGCAGGTTGGCTGAAAGATTCCGGTAGCGAGCAGGCTGGCCTGCGAAGGAACGGCGGGCATCATCTCCTAAGCTAGAGTCTGATGTGTCAGAGACAATCGCTGGCGCTGCAGAGCGAGTGAGGTCGAAGCGCTTGTCGAATTGGCGCAAAGGAGAGGGCGAGGCGTCTAGAACTGTGCAAGAGGTGATCGTAGCTGAATCTTGACTGAAAGCGAAATTTACAGGACAAAGGCTGCCTGTGATGCCGCAGCAAAGTCTGAATTACGCTCGTCGGCTGTGCAACCTTCAAGCTCAAGGCTTCATATTGTCATCACGATACGAAGAGATCATGATCAGGATGCTAAAACAGGTTTCAGGCCCTGGACTGGCAACCCCGATGCAATGAGCACTGAGGGAGGACGGCCATGTCGGTGCATGAGGCCGTGCGTCATCGAAAGTCGCTCGGGTCGTCTGGAAGAGAACCGGAGGCAAATCAAGAGCGAGAGCGTGGCAGTGCATGAGATTTAGCCGTCGAAAGTGATGGGCTTTGCAAAGTGAACCCGTCACCGCTACGCACGGCCTCATCGGCATTGTCGGTCCCGACGCCCTCCTGGTCAGCATCTAAGGGGTCCCAATTGCAGAAGGCCGACTTAGATGATGAATGTACTTGGCGCAATCAGTCACAGCTTCGAATGGATTCAAAGCCGCTGTGAACAAGCGCGATGAGCGGTGTTACAGTTGTTGGACGCGACTTACATGCCACTGCGCTCCGCCCAGGTCTGGCCGAAAGTCAGCATGAGTACCGCATCCCGCTTGCAGCTTAGCAACCCCGGCCAGGCGTATGATGACGGCGGACTCTGATGGATGAGCAGCGTCGCCGAACATCAAGATCCAACGTGAAGTAGACGTAACGATGTGGGATACAGGGAACGGGGGTGCAGGCGGAGCAGGTTCTTCTAGTACAGCGACGGGATGTAGTGAGTGGGGATGCGAGCAGAAGAGGGCATACATTAGGCGTACAAAATGTGATGAGAAGACAAGGATGACACCGTCTAAGGGTTCCCACTGCCTCCGGTGACTGTGTGGGTCGACGAGGCGTTGCTAACGCTGCGCTGACGGTTAAGCGACGAGAACGGCGCCGGCAGGGCAAAGCCGTGGCTTGGCGAGTGAGTCGGGTTCTGCTGGAGTGGGAACGACGGCAAGGCCGACGCGTCCGAGACAGACGACCGACGGAATGATGCAGACGGCAGGCCGAGACTCCGAGGGGAGGCGTCCAGCGGCGGTAGCTGGGTCGAGGTTGCGAAGGCCGACGGCGACGGAAGCGAGATGCCCGTCATCGACTGCGAGCTAGAGTGAAGCGTCTGGATTGACGGCAGCCGGTGAACGAGCGGAGAACCCCGCTCGAGCATCGGCGACGGCAAGGCCGAAGTGTTGGCAGTTGAAGGTGCGCTGGTCGACGAAAAAGCCGCCGCCGAATCGAAGGACGACGCCGACGAGAGCGCAGGCCGTACTGGTGCCGACGGCGGCGACGAGTGGGGCGTGATGTCAATGAAGCCGCGGTCGAGAATGACGTCGAGGTCAAAGCCCCAAAGCTGGCCCGTCTCGGCCCACCAGGCGGCCACATTGAGGTCGGCCGCGTGCCGACCGCTCGAGGCCTTCCACTTGGAGGCAATATAGAGCGGGAAGAACAGGCAGGGATTTTGCCGGCCCTTCTCGCCGACGGCGTTGAGAACAAAGACGATGTTGTCAATCGCTTGTGACTGGCGCCGGGCGAGGTACTGGTCCTGTCCGGCATCGACATTCCGCGTCGTCCGGACCGTCTGCAACTGGAAGAACATGGCAACCTCGGCCGCCGTGTGGAGGACGGCAAAGGCGTGACCCGAGTCGCCGCCAGGTCCAGTTGTCTCTTCCGTCAAAGTGCCATCGCCGACCGGGCGATGGTGAATGCGGTCGACCGCTGCCTTAAGGTTGGTCTCGTTGAATTGGAGGCCAGCCGGCAGCGTCTGCGCCCACGTCTTGAGGCTCGCCTCGTGATCAACCGGTCCGCCGAGGCGGGGCGAGTGCGAGATGGTCGTACCCGAGACCGAGCTCATGATGTCACGAAAGATACGCTGTACTCGAGCGAGCTGCAAAACGAAGACACAACACGAGTCAGCGATCGCGACGACAAAATGCAGACACTAGATGACAGACGACTTACGTGACCGAGCTCAGAGATGAGCACTTTAGAAGAGCCGGCTTCAGGGTGCGTGAGGCCGTCAGACCGAAGACCCTCACCGCAGGCGCCCATCTCGAACCGGTCGTCCGAGATCGGCAGCGCGAGTCGGCAGTCTTGCGCACTAAAACCTTTGGGCCCGCTGACCGAAAGCGAGCGACCCGATTGGGCCTCGAGCGAGGCGGCGAGGACGTAGGTCGTCCAGAAAAGCCGGGAGCGCAGCTCGCGGGCGGTCGACGCTGCCCGGCTCGGTCCGAAGTCGGTTGGCGGCGGCGGAGGGTTGTCCTGCTGCGTCAAGCGGGTGACAAAGGGTACGAGGACGTCTACGAGAAGGCAGTCGAAAGTATCTCAGCAATGAGCTCGGAGGCAGCTGCTAGAGAATAACAAGGACGAACCAAGGTACTGAAGTGTGCGAGTCCCGCGCCGGAGGAGCGACTCGTAGAGAGTCAGGAGGACGAGAGCCTGGGCTCGCTCGACCTCCTCCTCTGGGTCGACAGCGTCACCTCCATGCAGAGCCTGCTCAATCCACTCCGGCCGCTCGACGACGCTCCGAATCTGGCTCGCGAAGACCTCGCCCCGGAGCCGGCGCTCGGGAGAGAGCTCGACGAGCGACGGGTTCAGTGAAAAGCGGGCCGACCAGGCATAGATGCTGTTGAGGAGTAGGGGCGATGTGCGGTCCTCATAGAGGGCCGAGAAGAAGGTTGGCTTGTGAAAGATAGACGACAAGGGCTCGGCAAAATGTTCGAAGAAACTACAGGCGACCACGCGCGGCGTCAGTGAGGCGCTAAGCACAAAGAAAGAGAGAGGAAGAGCAAGGACGCACGACTTGACGAGAGACCGTTTCAGCAAGGGATCGACCCGCGGTCCACTCTGCGACTCAAGCCGAGCCTTGGTCTCAACGAAGCTCGACCGCCGCTCGACCTGCGCTCGGACAGCCGGCGGCGTCCGGCCACCCTCCCACAGGGGTGAGGGCTGGGACGACGGCGGACGGGAGCTGTTTGAAGAGGCACCCCGGCTGGATGACGAGGCAGCGGGCGCGGGTGCTAGACTTGCCGTCCGGGCAGCAAAGAAGCCCTCCGAGAGGGTCGATTGGCCCATAGACAACGGACTCGGTTTAAAGATTTGATCGACGAGCGTCTTCGTCCGCTTCTTCGCCTCGCTCGTTGAAGATGAAGCCCGGCCGGTTGAGCTTGAGGATGAGGTCGATGCGGCGGCAGCCGCGACAATGACGGCGGCGGCAGCAACGAGAGCAGGGCTGGCAGCCGAGGACGAACCTTCCGAAGCAGTGGCGGCTTCGGTCGAGGACGGGCGAGTCGACCGAGGAGCAGACACACGCTGGCCGCTAGACGAGACGTAGATACACTCGCGCTGGAAAAGAATCTAGGTCAGGATCAATTGGTGACGCAAGAGGGCGCGACTGGCTAGACCACTTACGCCGGAGAATTCGCTGCAGTCGGCGGGTACGGGAAGCTGTGTCAGTCATAACGTTGCAGCGGACGCAAGATGAGAGAGGAGGCGGACCAGTTGGCGCAGGGCGCGTCACCTAAGGACAAAGGTGTGGGAGGACGGGTCAGAACTCGGATCCGAAAGAGCCGGACGTGAGAACTAGGTCAGAGAAAGACAAGACAGACCAGAGCAGCGGCGCTTGTTCTTGTGACAGGCAGCTGTGCGAAAGGAGAGTGGCAGAGAGTCGGTCAGTCGGGCCGGGCGAGATTTCGGACGGTCGGCAAGGAAGGGCCGGGTCGGTCCTATGAAACGCGGGGCGATGAGGGGGAGCAGGCCTGGCGACTCACTGCCGCCGGGGGGCGGAAGCGGAAATGGGACCGGCAGCAAGGGTCAGCCCACCATGGCTAGTTGATCCGGCCACCAAGAGACGAGACACACCTGCAAGCTTTCGCGAGACGCTGCGTTGGTGAAGAAGGAAGCGAGACGAAAAGAGAGGGTCAGTCGGTTGGACGGCCGAGAAACAACTCGCCCGCCCGCCGCCTTGCTCCGGCCCGCCGCGCGCGAAAGAGCCGTTGAACGGACCTTGCGCTTCTTGCCCTTGCTGGTGAGGTCCTCGGGCCGGACCGGCGCCGCTTCATCGTCAGCGCTGTTCTCACGAGCGGCGAGCGAGACGCGGTCGATGGCCATCTTGACGTCGCCGGTCGACGACGAAGACGAAGTCGACGAGGCGACCGACGACGGCGCCGGGGGGAAGTTCGGAAGAGCCGGCGGCAGGGCCGATGATGCGGGCGCAGCGCCGGCGGCGGCGGCGGCGGCAACAAGCGGCTGGGCAAGAGCGCGCGCACCGGCAGGAGGCGAGGGCGTCCTGGCGAGGGCGTGATAAGAGGCCGATTGCTGGTCGTCCATCGTAGAGGCGGCTGAGAGGAGGAGGTCAAAGGCCGAGAGAAGAGGCGGCGGCGGGTACGGGCCGGAGGCAGCGGCGGCGGCTGAGGGCGACCGGCGGAGACGCTTCTTGTCCGGCTGGCCGTCGGCGGCGGCGGCGAGGAAAGGGCGGGCGAACGGGGCAGAGGGCGTGGCGAGGCCGGAGCTGGTCGAGGAGCACGTCGAGGACGGGCTGCTGGCGCGAGCAGACATTCTGTGAGTGGTGGTTCGTCGGCGGAAGGCGGCAGGGCGGCAGGCTGCAGAGGGAGGACTGAGGGAAGCCCGGGCCGGCTGGCACACGAGCCGCCGGCAGCGGCCAGGCGGAAGCGAGCCCCTTTCCCTCGTGCTCACGCGACACCGACCCGACGAGACCCGATGTTGTAGTCGAATCCTGCTGTGCCACTCATAGCGTCAGATCCTCGCTACCCTTGTTCATCACATGCCTGCCAGCAGGCGGCGACGAGGCAGCGACGACAGCAGGCGGACGATCGGCAGGTCATGAGCTGTAAAGAGGCCACAGCCGGCGGCTCGAGCCTTCGGACTTGTTCGCTCGACGCCCCGCGCGAGCCGATCCGGAGGCCCACACCGCCTCGTCCATTTTCATTCGGCAATGACCTACATGCAGGCAACGGCTGCATGCTGCCCTTCAGCAAAGAAGCGGCAGATGGCTGGTGTCATATGTTACCTAGCTTAGCTCAGCCAGCGAGAACGTCGGCTGTCGACGTTCGCGGCTGGCAACACGTCCCTTGCTGTCCAGCACGCCTGACCGGGTTCGAGTGCCGGTCTTAGCTCGCCTCGACGCCGCCAAATCGTCATGCGTAATCCGGGAGCTCCCGGGAGCCACGCCAGCAGGGGACCGAGCTCGCCCGCTCCGACAACACATCCCCGCACTCTCCTTGTCAACTGCCGACGCACCCGGCGGTCAGCAGCTGCCCGCCCGGCTAAGGACGAGCCTGGCACTTGCGTGACGTGGCGGTTCTGCTCCCCTTCTAGCCGTGCTGCAACGGCTGGTCGACGGATGGACCGGCTACGGGCGGTTGGCGACGTTTGGTCGGCAGACAGCAATAATCCTTCTTGCCCTCCCATCCTGCGGGTAAGCCCGGCTCGCGCTCGATCGAGCAAGAGACCTGGCCCGTCTCTGTCGTAGCGCAGGGCGATCTGGCAAGCTTGCGTCTGTGTTGCAATCTTGGCCCGGGGTACCTGAGCAGCCGATGCGAGATGCTCTTCCGTGAGTGTTGGTTGGCGGCCTTACCGTGCGCTGCGGCCCGTCGACAGCCGACCGAAGCCCTCTATCAGCCTGGACAAGCGGCTGTCGGCGATAGCGGCAGGTTCCGGCCCGGCGGCGGTGACTGGCAGAGCGGCGGACGATGGACCTGACGATAGTGGTCGAGGTAAGGTTGAAGGCCCCGCGGTTGAAGGAGGTGGTGGGCGTAGCGGCTGAGTCGACGGCTGTTGCGGCGACGAAGACGACGACAAAAATGCTGGCGGAGGCCGACCTGCGGAGGTCCTGGATGGTCGCACGCCATCCCGAGCAGGTGGAGGCGACGGCCGTGACGAGCCACTGACCGACGACGCCGAGGTGTCAGCGACCTTAGGCTGAAGGTCAGGCAGGACAATTTTGGACAGGTATATCGACATGGCCTGCGGCGGTGCCTTATCCCAGGGCTGTGAGACGCTTGGCGTCCTCTTCGGGTTTGAATCGGGGCTGGCGATCGAGATGCTCGATAATGAGGAGGTCGGGGCAGGGGGCTGAGGGGGACGAACATCGTTGAGGTTGATAGTCCGGGGCGGCTGCTTGGTCACTTGCGACGGGGCTGGCCGAAGGGGTGACGGATGCGTCATCTTCTCCTCGACGAGGTACCTAGGGCGGTCGAAGGTGCTTCGGGTGGTCAGTGATGTTCTTGAAGAGGAAGTTGTCAGTTCGGGTCGCACTGGTGCATCTCACTCCCTGCCTCGAGCTCTTCCCATCTTCGCAAACGCAGGCGGCCAACCTCCTCGACAACGCGGACGCCCTTGACGATTTCGTCTGGCGTGCGGGCCTTGAGGACGACAAAAAGCATGCTTGGGTCCTTGAGGAGGTCAAAGGCCCGACCGGCGAGGGTCGGGACTGAGTGCTGTGACAGCAGCACCTCGTTGGGATTCGGCTACGTAAAGTAGTAAGATGGTCAGTTGTAGCACGGAGATTCAAAATGCCGAGAGACAACGAGATTCACTGGTTCCTCGAAGTCTTGCCAGCCCTCGAGCGCGGCATCGTCCTTCAGCGACTTTGATACGGGCGGTGGTGCTGGCAACGGCGGCGGCTTCTCTGAGCTGGAAGACAAAGCCCCTCCCTTTGAGCCCTCCGGCCTTAGACCGCCAGATCGCTCCTCAAATGCGTCCCAGAAACCGACAAAGCCCAAAACTAGCAAGATTTCGAGCCCCTTCGGGTCCTTTATGTCGGTAAAGCGCTCGATGTTGTATTGCTGCAGCAAGAGCTCGGCCCCGCCGCGCCAAGGCGAACCGGAAGGCGTGATGAGAAACCGAGCGAGGTCGACCGGCGGGTCTGGCGCGCGCAAGAGAAAGAGCGTAAACTCCTTGTTGGAAAGCTTAGGCTGTCGAAACTCGTACGTCTCGCCGAGGTAGGTAAAGGACCAGGTGAAGGCGAGCCGGCCGATCTGTTTGAGCCCGCCGGCGACCTCGGTGTCGGGATTAAAGAGTTCGAGCTTTTTCTCTTTGGCCTGCGAAGAAACGGACGTGCATCGCGCTAGGGGACTCTCAAGCAACGCGTCTGTCGGTTAGACACAGTTTCAACCCATGGGTCAGCCAGCAGATCGGAGCCAAGTGGGCATGGGCGCCGGAGAGATGGCTGCAGCGACCGACGGGCACGCACCCTCGAGCACGCAGTCGTACTTGGGGCCCGGACCGTATAGAACGCGATAGACGACCTTTCGCGTGTGCTTGTTCATCAGGTCAACAACGCCGGCCTCGCGCCGATGGAGCAGGTAGCCCGGGAGCGAGCTGGCGGAGGTTGGCGCGGGCGGGACGTCAGCTCAACGGGCAGCAGCAGGTCGCTAGTTGCATGATCTCGGCTTAACGCACCCGTCTAGAGTCATGGTGACCAGATAAGAGCTTCCGTTCCTGCTGCTGAAGAAAGGTCAACAGGAGGACTCGAGATTGAGGTCGTGGTTGAGCGAGCGCGGCGGTGACTGCCCGCTTCCGCAGGCTGCCGCCGTCGTGAAAGGGGCTCTCGGCAGCTTGGGTTTCTTACTTTTGTCGGCGCGCGCCGCTGCAGGCCGACCACACGCCCTGACGCGACGAGATCGTGCTTCGGCCCTGCCAGGGACCTCCGACCGACGTGCATCTCTGATACTCCCACGCTGGCCGGACCTGCATCTGCTCCTAGGTTATCATTGCCGCTACGGAGCTCATCGCCAGCCGCCCAAACCGCCTCATCGCCGCGACCCTCCAAACTGCTCTTGGCCGCCGCCGCCTATCCTATCAATCTTGGCGCGCGGCCTCATCGCCGTATGACGCTCGCAGCAGACGAGTCGGTCGACCTCGGTGGCTATGGCGACTCGCCCGGTGACCATAATAAAGGTCGGACCTTGCTCACGCAAGAAGACCTCAATGACAATAGCAGCGACCTCAGCGATGTCGGCCGGGATGAGGACGAGGACGAGCACGGACTGCCGCGACCGACCAAGTCAAGCGACGACCGTCTGGCAGCAGCTGCAGCTCAAGATCGCGACCGGGACTACAAGACGTCGGCTGACGTGAATCGCGAGCGGCGGGACGCCGGCCAGAGCTCTATAGACCCGACAGTGCGTTACCCTGTCACTGCGGTCGCTCTACCGCAGCCGCCATCAGGCACGTCGCCAGCAAGCGCCTGCCGGACCATCAGCTGATAGGCATACAACTCCGTCTTCTGTCTGCAGTACCCAGGCTACTCGCAGACGCGCATGGGCGCCTCTACTCCAGCCTGGAGGCTCAGCAGAGCTACCTCATCCAACGCTTCGACCGCCGCCAGCCCGGGCTCAGCCATGCGCGCGCCGTCTCGACCGAAAGGTACCGGCATGAACCTTGATCCAACAGCCGTCCCGCGCAAGCTGGGCAACGGTCACGGTACGATCAACGGTTCGCGCTCGCCGTCGTCCAGTCTCCTCGCCTTGGACTCGGTGCATGCGTCGCCTCCACCGCTGCCTCGAGTCGATCGCAAGACGACGCGATCGATGGACAAGCAGACTGCGCGGTCAACCAAAGCGAGAGTTATCGAGTGCGTCGAGATTAACTCCTCCCCGCCGCCAGCGCCATCCGAGCCCAAGGTCGCAGCGGGCCCATCCAAGGCTAGGAAGAAGACGACAACAGCGCGAACCCTGTCGTCGGACGATGAGGAGAAGCCAGCTTCCAAGCGCAAGGACGATCCAGCTGTCTCATCGTCCAGGCCGACTCGCAGAAACATTCCCGTCCCGTCGACCGCGCAGGCAACAGCCCGACGACTGCCCGGAGGCTCCTCAACGACCGGTCTTCAAAACGTAGAAGCTGACTGGAATCCGGCGCTTGCGAAATCAAAGAGGCTGCTGAAAGAGCAGAGACAGGAGACGAAGGCAACCGACGATAGTTACTTGGAAGAGAAAAGCAAGATCGCGCGCAAGGCCCAAGCGGTCAAGGGCAAGCGGGTCAAGGGTCAGGACAAGCCCTCACAGGCGATCACCCCCTCGAGTGAGATAGGGAGCGACATCTCATCCGCCGTGGAGTCGTCTGACGAGGAGAGGAAGCTCAAGAAGCCGCGGTCGAAGCCCCAGGTTCGCCGTGCCGCCAAGCTGCCCTCACCGTCGCCCCCGCTTGCCCCGAAAGGCGGCGACATGATGGCTCAACTACTCAGCAAGTCGCGCCTGCGACAGGCCCAGGCCGATGAAAAGCAGCGGGCCGACGAGGAGAAGGAACGCGAGCGCTACGCTCGAGAAGGTCCAGCCGTCCTCGCCGGCGGGCCGATGGCCATGATCAGGGCTGCCGGCGGTCTCGGTGCGCTGCGAGCAGTCGGCCCGACGACGAGCTTTAGCGGCAACGCGGTTGCTGGGCCTTCATCCCAGTCAAGAAGCCGGGCCGCTTCCAACGCAAGCTCAACCTCGTCTCTCACCTCGCTCGAGTCGCTTCTGTCCGAATCGGAGGACGAGATGGCGCTCGGCGCCGCGCCGTCAAAGACTAAGCTCTGCCCCTATTGCTCAGAGCCTCTCCCGGCACGGCAAACCAAGAAGCTCAAGAAGCTTTTCCAGCGGCTCGAGAGAAGGTCGACTGCGATGCCGACATCGATCAACCCGGGCGCACGCTCGCTACCGATTTCAAGGTCCTCGGTCGTCTGCGCTCTTCATCGGAGCGAGAGTGTCCTCATTCCTGAAGGCGTCCGCATGGGCTATCCGCTCCGAATCGATTGGCTGCGGACGATCGAGCGTGTGCGCGAGCACGAAAAAGCCCTGCTCGAAGTCATTCGCCGCAAAGACAGCGTGTTCTGGGACTTTGCCAAGGAGCGCACAGGAGAGGTCGGCAAGGGCGTCAGCCGGAGCGCGCGCGGCCAGTTTGACGTCTTCGAAAAATGCCAACCGGGCTAGTGCATCCCCATGCTTTAGTGTCAGATCATCTTGATCAGAAGCTGACCGTGCTTGCCTGAGTCCTGTTTCCCTAGCTTTGGCGAGATCGGACAAATCCTCTTTCACCAAACGCTCGTCGACATGTTCTCCCGGCCACCGGCGCCGGTCCTGACGTCGGCCATCTGCAATCCGCTAACGGCGTCCGACTTCATCTACTGGGTTCTCATTCCAGAGCTCGCCATCCTTCTCATTCAGGAGGACCTCGGCGTCAGCTACCGCGAGGCCTTTGAGGCGATGAAGGACTCACGCGAGTTTGGCCTGAGCGTGTTTGGCGTCGAGGAGGGCGAGCAGTCAGGTGGGGCACTCATGGAGGGCTGGGACGAGAACGCTGAGGAGGTCGCGAGTGGCGATGAGCGCGGCATCACCATTCTCCGGCGCAAGCTCAATAAGTCTGTCCAGCACCGCAAGTCAAAGACGTCGCAGCGGGCGTCGGGAGGCTTCCCAGCGTACGATCCGAAGGCCTTTGATCGGGCCGGCGGGCCTGCCGGCAGTGGGCCGGCGAGCTCTCAGACGGCGCGTGCCGGTAATCTTCGCACTCGGTCGCCACCAGTGATGCTTAGCAGTTCGCAGCTCTCGGCCTCCTCCACACGACCCAGGACTAAGCGCAAGGAGGTTGACCCTATGCCCGAGCCCGAACCGATCAGGAAAAAGGTGCGGCAGGACTCATTGCTCGGGCAGTCGCCCAGTTCAAAATGAACGCTTTCGCCGACTAAACGCGTTGTCCCGCCCCACAGCCCAAGCCGAAGCCGCGCCTCGCGCCGTCCTCATCCATGCAAGACCTTCTCAGCAGCGGTAGCAGCGCGCCGCAAGGTCTCTTGAGTCAGGACGCAATGCGGAACGACGTCGCCAGGGTCACTCTTGACACTTCACCGGCCGATCCGTCAGAGGTCGTTGTGACCCAAAAGAGCCACTCGCCGTATGTCAAGCTCACTTATCACTCGCCGACCGCTTTTTCGCTGACCCTGTTTCTTACTTCGGCCGTCGGACAAATTCAGCCCACATCCCGAAGCCGATGATACCTTTGACGATCTCGCAGATTTCATCCTAGATTGATGCGGTGTCAATCCCATCTGGCTGCCATTCCCGCTTACTCGCACGCGCCGTTCCCTCGCCCGCCGACAAACCAAGTCCGAGTGTCTGCAGGGCCTCGACATGGCAGCGAGGCTGAGCGAGACTGCCACTTAAGCGAGCGCTCGGCAGTGTCTGCCCTGATCTCGAGTAGAAAAGGGGCCTAAGCAGATAGAAGCTGAGGGGAGGGTGACGCGCGTCAAGGGGGGGGGGGGGGCGACCGCCTGCTGCGCAGCCCCTTTCTCGTCCCCCTTGCCTCCCTTGCTGGCTTAGCACTCCTGTCTGCCCCACACGCATCGGCGAGCCAAAAGGAAAGCGTGAAGAGAGCGGGATTCAAACCCGCGCGGCTTGCGCCACCCGCTGTCTCGAGGAAACACCTTGAGGCGGGCTCGATGACCAGGCTCTGACATCTCTCCCGCTAGGCCACGGTGGGAAAAGCAATCGCCCGCCCGCTCGCCTAGTGCCCAGGCTCGTTTACTATACCTCACAGGCCTTTGTCATGTCCTCGACCCTGACAGCCGAGTCTACAATGCGGCTGTGACTGCTTCTCTCCTCACTTTGACCATGCTGATCCGCGAGCGCCAGCTGGGGCTGGGCTTCGCCCTTACACCAAGATTAAACGGAACGCCCTTGACTTGGTATCGAGGCCTGGATCGCATGGAGCCGCCTCAGCGACCGTCTCCAGCAATTGATTCTACCTGTGGTCATTGTCTGCTGCTCCTGGACGACTACGTCAAAGATGTTGGCTGGTGGGCAAGGAGGTCGTAGATAAGGACAACAGAGTTATGGTTCGCGCGATGCGGCAACCGTCAGTCAACGTCGGCCCCGCCCTTGGCTCAGCCCTGGCAAGCTTCGGTAGGACAGCGCTGAACGACCGGCGAAGAGCGCGGGCCGATCCTTAGCAGCGGCGCAACTAGCTCCGCGCGGCTCAGATGATTCGTGCCAGAAACGACGTGACTGCTGGCCATTGGCGTTCTTTTGCTAGCCCGCTTCGCTCTGCGCCTACCAGACTGGTTTCAAAGACACTGACGAGTGGGGTGACTGCTGCCACTTTGAGAAGGGTGAGAACTCCCTGTTCGGGCAGACGCTCATGGTGGGGGCTGGGGTCGCGGGACGAGCGAACCCGGCCGCCGTGCCCGCCCTCCCGAGGAGTGACGGTTGGCGTAGCAGGGCGCGACGACTGACCTCCGCCGGCGGACGCTCACGACGGTCCAGCTCGATCTATAGCCCAGCGCGATCAGGACCGCAACCGATATGGCAGCACAGGGAAAGCCAGGCAGAGACGACAAAGGCTTGCAGTAGGATAGAGAGCTTGCAACAGTCGACAGCACTTGCTGCCGGCTGCCACATCCGCTCGGTATCGGAGTCGTCCTCTAGTGACGGCCCCTCGGCCAAGCGCCCTCGCATGTCGTTCGCGTCAAGTTTCCGTCACATTCGGCTTCACCTCCAGGCGACCCACGGACCGGTCGACCCACTTGAGGTGACGGTCGAAGAGGGTGAGAACGTACACTCCGACGTGGCCGCTGGTCTGTCGGCGATGACGCTTTCGAACGACTCGGCCTCTGCAAGGGACAGTCGAGTCAGGCCATGAGCGACGGAGTCATTGGAGACTTGGACGCACCCTGCTGCGCTTGAGCGGCCCTTCCGGCAGCCTTCTCGGCATCGCGGCCCTTTTGGATAAATTTGCTGACCCAGTTGAACCAGTCGGGCTTGACTGGTGGCAGGCGCGCCTCGATGTCTGCGACGGCCTTTCGAGTTGCCGTCAGGGTGTCACCGATCAGGGCGAGCGTGTGCGTGTAAAGGCGGAGGGTGTTCTGCGATGCTGCCGTCTCGTCTCTCTGTTGAGCGACAGAGCTCTGGAGGATGCTCAAGATGGCCTTGACGTCGGCGAGCTCGGCTTTGAGGATGTCGTTCTCAGCCTGAAGGGCGAGGTGCTCGCTCATGAGGCTGGCGTACCTTGGAGCAAAGACGGCGGTGGCCTGCTCAGCCGCCTTCTCGGCCGCTTTCTCGGCGATCGTCTCGAGCGTGATGGCGGAGAAGGAGGACGAGAGGCCGGCTGGATGAGCTTGCATGTCGGCTTGCTTGTCCTCCAAGTCGGCCAGCCGGTCAGAGGTGGGAGCTGGGCGCCGGGTAGGAGCCGTCGTCAACCTGTCGCAGCGCGTCGGCGAGCGCCTGCGGCACGGCGTCGAAGCTTGAGTTGGCCGCAGGCAGCTGGAAGGCTGCGCCGGCAGGTGCGGACGAGTTGGGCTGATCGTGGAGAGGTCATGAAGGGGCGACCGGAAGGAAGCGAGTTGTCGTTGAGAGTTGAGAATGGAGGGTCGAGGTCGAGGGTAAGGTCGCAGCCAGCGTGCCTTCAATAGGGGCGGCGCGCGGTTTCATTCGCAGGCGGCCAGGGGCAGGGCGCGACGCGAAAGGCGTCGTGCCTGGCTATTCTATCCTTGCGCCTGACAGCCATCCTCCTCTTGCCACGCAATGTACAGCCCTTACACGCCCGGACACTCTCTCTTCCTCAACGCACTCAGGCGACATAGGCAAGGGGACTTAGCGCCGGGCCGCGCAGCCGGGGCCCGGCGCGAGATCTGATACGGCGGGCGGGAGGCATCGCGCGCCGTCTCGTCCGTTCGCCCTCCAGCCAAGCGCATCGACCAGCAAGAAGCCAAGCTGCCGTCGGCCCCGTCTGATAGTGCCGCCCCTGCTCCGACCAATGCCGCCCCTCTCCCGACAACCTGTACGTAGAAGTCATTTTGGTTTGGCAAAGCATGATCATCCACGAGGAAACGACGCGGACAACCAGGAAAAGCCGGAGCTTTACTCCTGGGCCTTGCGCTTAGCATCACGCTCCTCCGCGATCGTAAGCTTGGTACCTCCGCCACGGGGGAGGGAAACCGAGGGCTTGTGGCCCTCACCAATGACGAAGACGTTGGAGAGACGGGTGGCAAAGGTGCGCTCGAGGACGTCCTTGACGTGGACGATGTCGAAGCCGCCGAGGTGGCGCTCTTTGTGAACGATGACACCAGCACGACCCATGTTACGGCCACCAGTGACCATGACGACGTTTCCGGCCTCGAAGGGGAGGATCTCGGTGATCTTGTTCTGCTCGAAGTCGAACTTGATCGAGTCGTTGACGCGGATCTTCGGGTCGGGGAAACGGATGGTCCGGCCGTCGTGGGTGACGACGTAGGGGACACCCTTGGCGCCGAGCTGGACCTTCTTGACCTTGAGGAGCTTGTACGAAGCCTCCTCAGCCGAGATCCGGTGGATCGTGAAGCGACCCTTGACGTCGTAGAGGATACGGAAGTTCTCGCCCGACTTCTCAATCGTGACGACGTCCATGAAGCCGAGCGGGTAGGTGTCGTCGGTGCGAACCTTGCCGTCGACCTGGATCAGCCGCTGCTTGACGATGGCGGTGACCTCACGGCCGGTGAGGGCGAGCTTCAGCCGGTTACGGAGGAAGATCGACATGGGAAGGCACTCCCGGAGCTTGTGGGGTCCGGGCGACGGCCGAGGGGCCTAGCAGCAAAGGAGAGTGAAGGTTAGCCTTCGCACGACGTCGGGAAGAAGGTTGAAGGGGGACGAACGTAGGTGCCCGACAGCTTGTCGAGGAGCCACGACGACGGAGCCGCCAAACGCTTCACTGATTGGCCGAGAGGAGCATCGGTGCTAGAGGAGGTCAGCGGTGCAGCCCCGTCATTGATATGTCTGGGTGCCTCATTAGACCCGCCCACCCTAGCAAGCTAGGACGGCACGGGGAGGCACAGAAACCGCGACCGGCATCCCGAAGGCACGACCGGCCGGGCCGACTCTTCAAGCAGGACGCAGGGCGAAGGGAACACTAACGGTGCTTCTTGGGTCCACGGGCCTGCAGGTCATCGAGCGCGTCAGCGGCATGGACCAGATTGGTGCTGCATCCGGAGGCAGACGCACCATTTTGATCGGTTGACTTGAAGTTAACGAGTGGTCGGAGAGGAGGAGGCGCTTCGAGCTCGGACGACAAGGTGCGCTCGGCCGCCCGCGCGCGCAGAGTTTCTAGCGGAGTCTGAAATGAGGCGATCGAAGTCTCGAGCCGGCCCTACAGAGACCGTCTCATGACAACGACAGACAGTCAACTCGTCCCAGCCTGGATGGAATCCTCCTTCCAAATTCTCAATGAAGATGAGAGAGTATTAAAAATGGGTGATTTCACTGTCGTGCATTGGATTTGTGTCAGGACTACGGGCGAGAAGACTTGTGTGCACGAGACACTCGCCGACGGCGCCGCGCCCGCTGATGGCACTTGGACAACAGCCCACGACATAACTCGAGGGAGATGTATCCACGGGTTGCCTGAATGTTCCGTTGCATATCTGGCGCCTCCCGTTTCGTCGGCAGGAGAAGTGCTGCCAGAAGAACGCAGCTGATCGACACCGTTGCATACTCAAGCCCTCGCCCTTTATTTGACTATTTCCCTTGCCGTCAAGTCGCTTGTCGAGATTATACTCTTTTGGTCATACTTCACCTACGCTTAATATGGCAGTCATTGGTGATCTGAATCGCTTGCTTCGGCTGCTTGATCGGCCAGCGCGATGACAACCCTCTGTTTGCCCTGAGCGCCGCGACCCTCACCGTGGATGTTGTACACGGGTTCATGTATGTTGGCTAGCGGCTACAGTGCGGACAAGATGAATGCGAAAGGTGGATGTGACTGCCGAGAAATGCACCACTCGGCACCCTACTTGTCAGCCTTGCCTTTCTTGGAGTCGGTCTGCTCGCCCTCCGAGTCCGCGTCCTTCTTGCGCTTCTCCTTGGCCTCCTCCTCCTTCTTGTGCGCGTCCGCCTCCTCCTTCTCTTTCTTGACGACAGCCTCGGACCTCAGCTCGTTGCCCTCGTCGTCAATCTCGGCCGAGGCGTCGTTCATCTCGGCAAACTTGGTGATACCATCGTGGACGTCCTCGACTCGGCTGGCATAAAAGATGTGGGTGTTGACAGTGAAGTCGGCCCGGACAGCCTTGTCCGACCTGATGCCGTCGACGTGCGTTGGGAAGATGAGGCACTGAAGGCGGACACGGCGGGCAGACTCGTTGTCAGGTGCAGGTTCGCCAAGCTGGACTGAACCGCAAGACGGGACTAGGTTTGTGTGAAAGAACCGGCATCTGCTATGCTTCATCGTTTGCTACGTTCAAGATTTGGCCAGAACTCAAGCGCACACTCGGGCGAGTGACTGGCCGGCCATTTGCTATGAGTCGCCAAGATTGCATCTGATGGCGCCTGCATGCGCCAGACAGGACGGACCCGCGGCCCGCAATCTGCTCACAAGACCAGCTTGACGAGCAGCTGCGAGACCTCTGCAGATACATGCATGTGTAGCGCCAAAAGCGTTCACAGATCCTTGCAGCGGTGATTGATGTGGGAATGCGTTCGAGTGGTAGACGGTACCATGCCTGCTGAGATCGACGCGCAAGGGGCGCAGAAAGGCACGCACCATGTTGTTGCCCTCGTCCATCAACGGGCTGTGGCACGACTTGCAGCTGACTTTGCACGGCAGCTTGCGTGCGCTCGACTTCTCCCGCGAGTCGTAAAAGCCGATGTGGTCAAGCGAGTCGGGCTCAAATAGGAGGTGGCCCTTGCGGAAGATGGCGGCCCACTGGAAGGGCGCGCCGTGCAGCTGCTGGCACGTCGAGCAGCTATCGGCGATGTCACGCGAGTGTCAGAAGCGTCAGCGGAGTACGACTCGAAGCACGAGGTTAGCTGCGGACGCGAACACGCACTGGCAGTACTTGGCCTGAAGCGGCTTCGACTCTGAGAAGCCCCAGCGGACCGAGCCACAGAAGCAGCGAGCGGTGTGCTTGGTGTATTCGTCGGCCTTGCGGCCCTCGCCGAGCGCGTAGGGTGGCGAAGAGCGCCAGTTGTCGGTGTTGTCGGATGAGCGGGTTGAGGGCATGGCGGGCGAGGGTGGTAGCTGCGCGGCGGCTGGAGGTTGATGGGCGGAGGCGAGCGCGAACGGCAGCAGCAATATGGCTGAAGCGAAGGAGTTGGGCGGGTGAGTGTTGAAGGGCGAGCTGCTTGGGTGTGCGTGGTGGACGATGGTGATCAGGCAGGCGACTCTTTGGGGGTCCGCTCAACTTCCCTTCGATGGCCCGACGAGTGAGCTCGATGGCCGGGCAGGGGCGGGAGCGTCATCCTGAGGAGCGGGCAGAGGCCGGGCTAGGCTAGCCGCCGCTGCAGGAGTTCAGAATCAAGGTTGCATCTCCTCGCTGCAGCGGCTGGCTTGCTATCGCAGGTCAGCACTAACGGCGGGCGTCAGCCCTCGTTCCTGCTCGTCGAGGTACGAGAAGACTGCTTCGTACGCCGTCGTCGTCGTCGTCGTCGTCGCCTACTGCCGGTGGCTGGGCTGCCCTTGGCCCAGCTTCTGCGGGGCCAACGCGCCTGCTCTTTTCTTTTGGCTGCTGCGCATCCGACCAAGGCTTTCCTTGCCCGCCCTGTCGCGCCTTCTCCGCGTCGCGTCCCCTTGCTCCCATCCTTCCCCCCCACCACAACCTTACACTCTCTCACAGCTCGTCTTTTCGCTCTATCTTACCTCCACTTCTCAACATGGCCCGCTTCTCGCTCCTCACCACCGCCGTCGCCGGTCTCGTCGCCGCTGCCGTCGCCAACGCTCAGGCCATGGTCAACACCCCGACCGGCCTCATCAGTGCGTGACCTACCCTGCTGTTACCGACTCCCCTCGTCACCCTGCGAGTCTTTGGCGAGGCGCACTGGCTGCAGCGCCTCTGCTCTCTTCCTATTTCCTGGAAGAGCAGAGCTCGTGCCCTGTGCCTGTCGAATGTCAACTTCTTGTCGAGACAGCTTGCTGACCGCCCTTCTTCTGACGCTTCGCACGCGCCTCCGTGTTTTCTCGCCCGCTTGGTCCGCCTCGCGCCTCCGTAGCCTGCCAGCCGTCGCTCATCGTGCGTCTCCTCCTCGTCTCGTCCCCTTCTGTCTGTTGCTGTTCTGACACGCCCCTTTTTCTCCTTTTTGCCTCGCCGCTACAGCAATGGTCCGGTGGAGCTGTGCGTCTCCTTTGCTAGCCACGCGTCCTTTCTGTCAAGCCGGGCTGACCAGGCCTGCTCCCTCTATCGCTAGGCTCCCTACTACGTCTCGGTTATCCCCGGTGGCGAGCCTAACGGCGCTCTCCTCAAGACGCTCGTTGATGGCGGATCGGCCACCCAGTACACCTGGAACGTCGACCTTCCCGCTGGCACCTCGATCACCATCCAGATCAAGGACGCCTCGGGTTCGACCAACTACTCGGACAAGACGACGATCGGTGCCGGCTCCGACACGTCGTGCGTCAACAACAACGTTGTCATGTGCGTACCCTGTCTCTCTTCTGTGACATCTCTTCCCTTTGAGAAGCAAAGCTGATGACACCTTCTTCCCACGATTGTCCCTTGCAGTGGTGGCTCTTCGTCCGCCGCCGCTGCTACCTCGTCGGCCGCCGCTGGTGCCTCGGGTGCCGCTTTGTCCGCTGCCGCCTCGGGTAGCTCGCGCGCCTCGGGTGCTGCCGCCTCTGCCTCGTCCGCCGTCACCTCGGCCACTCCCGGCTCGGCCGGCCAGGCTACCATCGGTGGCCGCTCGGCCGTCGGCGCCCTCGTCGTCGCCGCCGCCGTCGCTGCTCTTGCCTGAATGCTTTGCGTCTAGCTCGGCCCATTGCACTCTTTCTCACCACGCAAACCGACACTCGTCTCCGCACACACTCGCTTCCTCACTATCTGGCATCGCCCGACAATGCTCTGGCTTCCCACATCCGTTTTACCTCAACAGCATCTGGCATGACTTGCACTCCCACCCCACTGCTCTCCTTCACAGTCTCCCGCTTGTCCTTGCGGCTTTCCGCTATCCTTCTTTTGCTTATTTCGGCCCGTAGTCGCTCCAATCGCTCTGATGGGAGTCGGATGCTCGCCACATCTTGATGATGCCTTTTTCGCTTTCCGCGCGGAGTCAGCCACATTGAGAGGCGCGAGTCAAGATGCCGCTAGCAGACAGTCACGTTATCCCTATCATCGGCTGTCCAACGGGCAGAACCCAATGCGCCGCCGCAGACGGTCACAAGCCCTGCCGCCGGAGTGCTCGCAACTCAAATATGAGGCCCTTGCGTCGGTGCTTCAGCCAGTAGACCTCTTCTCGTGGCAGGCGCGCATGAAGATCGCCTCGCGCGGCCGGGACCGCGATTGTCAAGTGCAGCACTCAGACTCTCCACGACGACTCATGCGCAGCAGTTGGACCACTCTTCAAATGGCATGCTAATGGCGGACAGGGACTGGGGGCGTGAAAGGTCATGAGAGAGCGCGTGCGCCTGGGTCGTGGAGTCGTGCAAATGGAAGGCGGTCTGTGCGATGCAATGGCAGGCAGGATGGAGAGGACAGGATGAGGATCAAGCGATCATGCCTAGGGCCGCCGCAAAGAATGTCAGCACTTCATTTTCGAGCAACTGAGTGAAAGGAGCGGCGATCCTCACGAGATAGTTGTACGTCTTGAGGTCAGCCTCGCGGTCGAGGTAGTCGCGCTCGATGAGGGCCTCGATCCGCTTCTTGATGTCGCTCGGCGTCGGAGCGAACCGTGGGGCGAGCTGCTTGATGACCTCTTGCAGGAGGTCCGAGTGCTTGAGCCGCTTGCTGCTCTTCATGATGCGGACTATACAGGCCTGAGCGCGGGGGAGAAGGCTGATCAGCGCCCGTCGATAAGCCAGCTCGAGGCCAGCAGAGCCTGCCTGGGAACGCACCTCGATCATGTGCCGGCGATCCTCCATGACCTTGTCGTTCGTCTCACTCCGCTCCTCAGTCGTCTCGACCTTGGATGCAACCATTGCAATCTTGATCTTGGCGAGCGGGGCAGTGAACGCGTCGTTGAAGGTGAAGCTGTCGGTCGGTGCTACTTCGCGGCCCTTGGGGAATTTGGTCAGGACGCGGTATTTGCCGCACGCAAGCGATTGGAGGGTCCGCGCGAGCTCGGCGTGCGGGATCTGGGTCGCAGCTTGGATGTCCTGGAGAAGGGCAAGGTGGCAGGCGGATAGTCTTGTTTGTTAGCAGACGCAAAGCTGGACTTGCCATAACCAGGTGGACAACAGCGCACCTCGTAGCTGAGCTCCTCGCCGTCGTCGAGCTCCTCAAACAGCAAGAGCACGATGAGTGCGAGCGTCGAGACGTTGAGCTCATGCGTCCTGGCCTTGAAGCGGACGCGGACGTCGGCCGTGCCCTGGCCCGTCTGCCACGTCAGCCGTCGACCGCTATGGCGCGAGAGGTAAAACTTTTCAAAGTGGGCGCAGCGCTCGGCGAGCGCAGGCGGAAAGCTTGCCAGCTGCTTCTGCGAGACGCCTGGCCAAAACGTCGCCGTCAGGACGGTGACGGCCAGCTCGAACGGCGGCTGTTGCTGCGACAAGCGGAAGGCAAGAACGCGAAAAGCATGAGCACTTCGCCGGGGGCGAACGGGGCATCCGGAGGAACGCACCGAGGTCTGAGCAACATGGCTTTTGTACATGTCCATCGTGTCGGTCGAGACGCGGATGTCCATAAACATGCCCTCGAGTTTCTGCGTGAATTGATAGCCGCACTCGATCTGCCACGCGAGCAAGGGAGAGATCAGGGCGAGTCAGAGAGGAGGAGAGGGGTGGAGGAGTCCGGCGTAGCAGGAAGCGCACCTTGAGCTTGGCGACCATGCCGCGCTCAGCGTCATCCGAGACGGATCGGTTGTTGATGAGCCGCTTTGAGAGATGGTTCTTGTAGTAGCGCTCAAAGACGTCCTTGTCGGTCAGGAAGCGGAAGAGGGTGATCGTCTTGTCGAGAACGACGTCGACCTCCTCCTCCGACTTGCCCTTGAGTCCCTTCTTCAGGTTGTCGTCGATGAAGAGCGAGATGTACTCGGCCGACTTTGGGTTGGCGTTGATGAAGAGCTCAAAGGCCTCGTTGATCGAGGTCTGGACCTTACGGTCTTCGGCAAAGCCGCCGACAAGCAGGTGGTCGAGCTTGTCCTTGAGGTCGAGCACCTCCTGCACCCAGCGAAGCGCAATCTGGAGCGCGGTCGCCGCAGCCGATCCCCCGCCGGCTTCCTTGGCCTTGGCCTTGCCCTTGGTGGCAGCGGCATCGCCGGTCGTCGCTGTTGCCTCGTCGCCGTCGGCCGGCCTCGTCACCGTTGACGTTGACGCCGGACTGAGCACGGCCGCGTTGATCTTCTCGCCTCGCCTTCGGACGTCGTCCTTGAGGTGTTGCCGGAGCTCCTTGAGGCCGGTCGGGACGAGGCTGAAGAGCCGGTAGAGCCTCGCGAGGTCGTCAATCTTGTCACCGTCGACCATCGGTACGAGCCCGGACCCGGCCTTGGTCAGGACCGTCTCGAGGTGGGCCGTCAGCAGGTAGTCGTGAAGGATCTTTTGAAGGGCGGCCGACGTCTGATTCGACAGGTAGTGGCTCGTCCGCGAGGCCTCCTCCTCGAGTCGGCGCTCGGTCCGGCGAAGGTATTCGCCCGCCGGGAGGTCTTCGACGAGCCGCTCACCCTCCTCCTGGTAGAAGGCGGCCGTCCAGGCGAGGAAGCCGGCTTCAAAGTCGAGCTCGTAGACGCTCGGTCCGCCCGGCCGGTCACTCAGGTTGAGAAGGATCTGGACGACGTCACGGACGGCCGAGCGATTGATGACCTCGCCCTCGCGCTCGAGCCGGATCTGGGAGAGCAGCGTCGAGACGAGCTGCTCATGGATCGGCTCAACCGCCGAGCGGATAATCTTGACGAGGAAGAGCGTCAGGCCGGCGTCGTAGATGAGCGGCAGCTGCGGCTTTTGCGCCGGCGTCCAAACTTTGTCCTACGACCCGACAAGTGAGCCAACGCTTGGACCGTCAGCGACGCGACCAAAACCCCTTACTCATTCGCGGGCGACGGTCGGACGCACCATATACTTGAGAACGTCACGAATCTTGCCCATACAACTGATGTGATCGTCCCAGACGCCCTTGACCGCCTTGAGGAAGCGCTCGCCTTCCTGCCCACGCTCGACAGCACTCATCCCCTCCCCTCCTCCTCCTCCGCCGCTGCTGCTGCTGCTACCGACGACCTCGGCCGGGGCACTCGCTGCTGAAGCTGTGGTACCCGCGCCCACCTCACCGACCGGGGTCGGACTGCTGCCGCTGCTGCCACTCATCCCGGTCGTTATCCGCGCCGTCGGCAGGGCCGGGACGAGCGGTGCGCGGGGGAAGGTCGGGACGATGAGCGACCTTGCGAGCGCGAGCAGATGGTCCGAGATGAGGACCTTGACCCCGCTGTACAGCTGGTCACCCTGGGAGAGTGAGCGAGGGGGCGGCCTTCCGCGCGTCAGCACGTGCGGACCTTCCGAAGAAGCACGCAGGCTCTCTCATCTCGGGGTGGACGCCTCGAGCGGAGAGGAGGAAGGAACCGACCTGCTTGTAGAGCACCATGTTGTACGCATACCGGTACTGCTCCTCGTAACTGAGCTTGCTTGAATTGTGCCGCTGAATCTCGCGGATTGCCGCCGAAAGCCTGTCCCACGTCTCGCTCAGGGGCGTCTGGAGCGTTGGCTGGAAGGTCAAGGGGCGGGCAGCCAGACTGGAGCGTCAGGCTGCTGCTGAGGTCAGGTAGGGACATCACAAGCGGACAACGAACCTTCATGGGCGGTCTCTGTTGGATCGACAGGAAGGTCAGGTCCGGCAATATAAGGGGGAACTAGCGTGCATGCGCCGAGCGTTTTGCTCCGAAGACGACGAGCCAAAGGACGGTCGAAGCGGGCGGGGTGGAGAACTCACGATCTTGCCCTTGGGCTTCTTGAGCCCGCCCGGGCCGCCGAGAGAGTCTGTCCGGAGTGGAGGGTAAGGACGAGAAGGACATTTCATCAGCAACCGAGGACCAGGGAATCACCGCGGCTGGACCGGCGTCGCGAGGCAGGCAGCGGCAGCGGGAGGTACCAGCCACCGGTCGACCTTTTGGTCAGGAGAGGGAGGGGGGGGGAAGAGGCAGAGAGCGCGCACTCATGCTGAAGGGTCGGGTGAAGAGGCGATTTGAGTATCTCGCCTCTATGGATGTAGACAAGCTTCTGCGAACGAAGAGGTAGCGGAGGCTTTGGGAAGTTAGAAAGGGTTCGTCGTTGATGAGGCGAGCTCCCGAGCGGCAAGTCGCTCGAGGCGCGCGCGACCGGCGCAGCAGCCAACGTCAGCACAGTCTCCCATTTCTCACGGACCGGCTCTCGCTACATTGCCTTTCTTCCGTAGGACATCTCCAGCAAGCAGGCAGCCCGGGCCCCACATTAAGCAGAGCTCAAACAAGAAGGAGAGCTGACAGCGGAAGCTGAGGCAAGGGCATTGCGGTTCAACAAAAGGGAAAGGAGGCTAGGCTACAGTTTGGAGAGTGACGAGCAGGCGGCGAGCACAGGAGCGACGGAGTGAACGAGCAATCGGGGTGAGATGTAGCGATCGTGTATGATGCGAAGAGGTGGACGGGGTGCAAAGGGGGGCGGGCACTTGAAGTCTCCGGGAAGGAAGGCGACGCGCATCTACTGCCGGCCCTGCTGCTGAGCCCGAAGGTTCTCCTGATGCTGGGCCCACTCGCGCGCCTCGACCGAGTTCTCCTGCTGGCCCGGCGGCGGGCCTTGGGGCGGGGCGTAGTGCTGCTGCTGCTGCTGCTGCGGGCCCTGGCCCTGCTGAGGGTTGTAAGCGGGCGGCGGGGGCTGAACGTCCTCCTCGTTTCTCGAAAACTTGTTGAACATGCCCGTGTTCTGCTGCTGGGGGTTCTGGTAGGTCGGGAAGAAGGCACCCTGGAGGCCGCTCTGATGATGGGGCTGGTAGTTGTTCTGACCCATCTCGGCCTGCTGTTGCTGGCTGCAAGGTGGAGAGGGAGCAAGGAGGGCGATTGTCAGGTTCTATTTGAAATCATTTGGACGCTTGAGGCGGGAGAAGGCATGGCCTGCAACGGCGACGCCGGATGTGATGCGACAGGATCTGTTCCCTCAAGCCCACTTCCGGCCGACGTCTGCGTCTGACGAGAGACTCCTTAACCTGCTTGTGACGCACACACAAGGTTCGCCCTCCGTCCTCAAAGCCCCGCGTCATCCCGCCGCAGTGGAGTTCAGCAGCTGATGGGTTGCTCTTCTGACACCTCCACCTAAATCAAGGTCCCAAACCCCTTCCGGAGTGCGCTGACCTGCTTCCGCGACACCGAGACACCGAGACCTCAACGAGTCCTTCCGTCCCGAGCGCCTTCCAAGATAAAAGGCAGAGAGGACGGAATGGGGTGAGAGTAGATGTGAAAGAGGACGAACGCGTAGACAAGGTTGGCCCGGTGGACCTTGCGCCGGCGGAAGCAGAGCAGGAGGATCATGATGAGGAGGAAGGCGCCGGCTGCCATGGAGAAAGGTGTTTCAAGAGGGATAAAGGGGGGGGGGGGGAAGGGAAACGGAGAAATGTCAGTCGTGAGGGCTCTTTCGAAACGTCAACGGCTTCTCGCGTTGGGTTGAGCGGAGGGCTACAAAAGTGTGGAACGAGGGCGCCTCCGCCCGTCCTCCCGGAACCTGAGAATGCCAGTGGGCCAAGGACCGGGTGCGAAAGGAGGGCGACGGCCGCAAGGGGAAGAGGAAACTGACCGATGCCGAAACCGATGCCGTAGCGTGCGCCGTAGCCGAGGCCACCGCCGCGACAGATGACGCGACCCTGGGAGGTGAGAGAAGTGAGTGTCAGTGGGGTTGGTTAGGGGGGCGCGGCGATCGGGAGGCAAAGCCAAAGGCAGACTGACATAGATGTTGCGGTAACAGTTGTTTTGTGCTTGAACGGACTCGAGCGAGGCAAGTGTCGTGGCAAGGGCGAGGAGGAGAAGGGAAGACATGGTGGGTGGTTGAGAGTGTGTGGGTGTCGGAGAGACTGAAGCCATCAGAGTTGAGTCTTGGCTCGCTGATCGCCCGCTGCGGGAGCCGAGATGACGCGGGGTGACACCCAACTCGCACCTGCACTTTTCGGCCCGCTCGCGCCAGCCCAGCCCAGCCCATCTTCAGCCTCTCCCTCCTCTCTTTCTCTCGCTCCTCCTCTCCCTCTCTCTCTCTTCCTGCCAACCGCAAAATAAACCACACCCCATTCACACAAAGGATGCAGCGACCCACGCTCAACACGGCCAAGTCGCTCATCTTCCACGACGACCATTCCGCCGCGCCCGCGAGCTCGGGCCCGACGACGCCCGGCGCCGGCCTCCTCACCACGTCGGGCACGAGCAACACCGGCGGGGCCAACAACGGCGGGACGTCTGGGACCAAGACGCCCGGCTTTCAGCCGACGCTCAACGCCAACGGTGACGAGTCCAACCCCTTTGAAGCGCCCTTTGAGGTGGTCGCCGCCGCTCCGCCGCCGCTCGATCAGAGCCGGCAGCCGGCCCCCGATAGCGCCCAGCAGAGCCTGGTCGACCAGGCCGCCCCCGTCGGCGGCCTCCAGAGCGACACGGACGCCGGCCGGAAAGCCGGGCACGTCATCCCGGCCGTCAACAGCGATGCAAAGGAGTACTATGGCACCGAGGTGCATTCGCGGGCGAGGACCTATTCGACGGTGCGTCGACACCACCCCTTGAAAGACCCCTGGCGACACACCCTTTCCTTTCGTTTGAGCGCGGCTCTCCGCACCCCCCCTTATCGGGCAACTATCTCACCAACTTCCGACCGCCCATCAATCTTCTCATCTCAGCGCCCCATGAGCTGACCCCCATGACACCCTTCCTCTTCCGCTTTCCTGAACGGACGCCCAGGCCGCCCCCTCGCGAGGCGGAGTCGGCATCGGCGAGGACATCATGAACCGCCAGCGGCGGCTCTCGCACGGTCCGTCCTGCCTGCCCCTTCGCTTTGTTCCAGCTCTCTTCGGAACCCACTCCGAAGAGTCGAGAGAGACGGCGCGGAAACAGGAGGGGTTGTCAGGGGAGCAGCCGAAGGGCGTCCGAAAGAGGAAGGGTGGAAGGGCAAAGGAGGGCCTTGTGCCTCCAAAGAGCTTGGCGCCCCCGCCCGTTCTTCATTTCTTCTTTTTGGCGGCCTCAGAGTAGCACAAGACGCCGAACAGGTCCACGAGGGTAGACGTCTACTGCGCGTTCAGCTCCGCCAACCGCCGAGAGGTGAAGCGAACGCTCTCCAGGCGCAAAGAAGGCGAAGCGAAGAGGAAAGGGAGGGGTGAACAGAGGATTGCGATCTTCTCGCTCTCCATTGAGCATCGGTTCTCGCCCTCCCTCCCGTTGATCTTGGCCTGCGTCGGGAAGGGAGCTTTGACCCCGCGTCACAACGCTTGCAGCCGACGCTGATCCTTCCAACCCTTCTCACCCGACGCAGACGAGAAGTCAAAGACGGCTCCTCGACGTTTCCTGATTGATGTCGAGGAGACGATGCGCCTCGTGCTCGAGCAGGAAGACACCGACGGCGACTTCCAAATCTCAATCACCGACAGCGGGCCCAAGGTCATGACGCTCGGGACGGCGACGAGCAATGGCCACAAGTCGTTTGACGTTCGGGTACGTCCTTCTGCTCCCCTTGCGCGACACAAAAGGCGACGAGCTCTGGGACAACACACTGATGACCGATCCATCGGCTCCTCTCTGGCTGGACGACAGGGTACCTACATGCTCTCCAACCTTCTCCAGGAGCTCGCCCTCGCTCGCGATTATGGTCGAAAGCGGATCGTTCTCGATGAGGCCCGGTTGACCGAGAACCCTGTCGATCGGCTGACGCGCATGATTCGAAACTCGTTCTGGAACGCCCTCACCCGGCGGATCGACGGCGACGGGCTCGAGATCATCTGCGCCGACCCCAAGAACCGGACAAGCAACAGCAAGCCCCTCATCTACGTTCCCGAGGGCGAGCCCGAGATGGCAGAGTACTATCGCGAGGTCGCCAAGGCCAAGCCCCACCTCGGGCTACAGGTCGAGATGCTGCCCAAGGTCTGCGACGACCCGGCCTTTGTCCAGTCGCTCAACGATCGGCCGGGCATCCTCGCCCTCGCCATGCGCAAGACGACCGATCCGAGCTCGGGCAAGCCGACGCTCAAGGGCATCCCGTTCGTCGTTCCCGGCGCCCGCTTCAACGAGCTCTACAACTGGGACTCGTACTTCATCTCGCTTGGCCTCCTTATCGACGGCAAGGTCGAGATGGCCAAGGGCATGGTCGAGCACTTCATTTTTGAGATCAAGCACTACGGCAAGATCCTCAACGGTTCGCGGTCCTACGTGAGTTCGCCGGAATGTCTTCCTGAGCCTTCAGGCTCCTTGCCGCCGCCCGCCATCCCGCCCGCTGACAGCTTTCCATCCCTCCTCGCACCGCCGCCCAGTACCTCTGCCGGACGCAGCCGCCCTTCTTGACCGACATGGCCCTCCAGACGTACAATCAGCTCGACCGGGCTGACGAGAAGGCCAACAACATCTGGCTCAAGGGCGCGATCCAGGCCGCCATCAAGGAGTACCACACCGTCTGGGTGGCCCTCCCTCGCATGGACCCCGAGACGGGCCTCTCGCGCTTCCGGCCGGACGGGCTCGGCATCCCGCCCGAGACCGAGGCCAGCCACTTTACGCACGTCCTCCAGCCGTTCGCTGACAAGCACGGGCTCTCGGTCCTCGAGTTTGCCGACGCCTACAACTTTGGCGAGCTCAAGGAGCCCGAGCTCGACGAATACTTCCTTCACGACCGCTCGGTCCGCGAGGTGGGTGGCTCCGGACCTCATTCCTGCTCATCGCGGAGCCTCCTGACTGACGTCTTGTTCGTCCCCCTGACCTCGGTCGGAATCAGTCTGGCCACGACACCTCGTACCGGCTCGAGAAGAAGTCGGCCAACCTGGCGACGATCGACCTCAACGCTCTCCTCTACAAGTACGAGACGGACATTGCGACGGCGATCCGTGACGTCTTTGGCGACTCGATCGAGCTCGAGGACGACTTCCCGCTCGCGCCCTTCCCCATGACGCCCGAGGCGTACGCCGTCCCGAACGAGCAGTGGCCGCGATCGACCTCCAAGCGCCAGTCGTCGGCCGAGTGGTTTGCCCGGGCCGCCTACCGCAAGCAGCAGATCGACCGCTACCTCTGGAACGAGGGCCAGAAGCTCTACTACGACTACGACACGGTCAAGAAGCGTATGAGCCGGTACGAGAGCGCAACCTCGTTCTGGCCGCTCTGGGCCGGCTGCGCGAGCGAGGACCAGGCACTCAAGCTCGTGTACGTCTCTGCTCGCTCTCCTCCTTTGGCAGCTTTCTCCAAGCTCACCCTGTCCCCTTTCTGCTCCGCCACACAGTCGTCACTCGCTTGGCAAGTTTGAGGTGCTCGGCGGTCTCGTCTCGGGAACCGAGGAGTCGCGAGGCAAGATTTCGCTCTCGCGACCAAACCGGCAGTGGGGTACGTCAGACCAGCCTCGTGGCGATCGCCGTCCAAACCATTCTAAGCCCGATTCCTGACCCCATCTCGTTCCCCTTCTGCTTTCGTCCTGCTTAGACTTCCCTTATGCCTGGCCGCCGCATCAGATCATGGCCTGGGTCGGCCTCGAACGTTACGGCTTCATTGAGGAGGCGAGCCGGCTCGCCTACCGCTGGATCTACATGATGACGGTCGCCTTTGTTGACTGTACGTTGCATTCTGGGCCTCGCTTTCACGCTCATGGTCGGAACGCTGACCGCATTGTGTCTCTTCTTGATACCTTTTGCAGTCAACGGCGTCGTCCCGGAAAAGTTTGACGCCGTCAAGCTCTCGCACATGGTTGACGCAGAGTACGGCAACCAGGGCGTCGACTTCAAGTTCGTCGCCCGCGAGGGCTTTGGCTGGACCAACGCCTCGTTCCAGGTCGGTGTCTCGTTCCTGACGGTCGCCATGCGCCGCGCCGTCTCGGCCTGCGTCGCGCCCGACGTCTACTTCAACCGGACCGGCGGCCAGGCCCAGCCAAACGCCGGCATGGACTCGCTCGTCGACCCGATTGAGGTCGCTGCCCGGGGTCTCTCGCTTTAGAGCGGCTCATCCGCTTGTTTCCTCGCTGCGCGCCCTCTCGCTAGCGTTTGTCAAGGACTCCTTCGAGATCTCGGCAACGCGTCGCACCTCGCTTCATCCTTGACATCAATCGACCCTTGGTCGGTCCCCCCCCCCCCCTTCGCATGTGCCCCAAGTCACCGTCTCCTCCAAAGTCTCCAAGAAACTGTATCACGCCAAGCAACTGTACTTAAACCTCACTCGAACTCGAACTCGAATCCTCCCCTTCCCTTCCGTAGAGGGCTAGAAAGCCCGTTCTCCCCTCCCCCTTTCATCCGTCTGTCCGGTCCGACCCACTTTTGCGACGTCTATACCAGTCGTCTTGATGGCTTTCCGTGATGACCCGTGCTCCTGATTGCGGTCGGCTGGCATCGACGCCGTTGACGCTAGCGCTGACATTGGCCGCCGCCAGAGACGGGCCGATGCAGATGGGCGCGCGGCGACGTCACCGGTTCAGGCCAGGAGGGGTTGCCCAGCTCGTTCGCGACGCGTCGCTACTGGTGAGAGACGGTTTACTTGCCCGGTTCGCGCTGTCCAATTCGTGCCGGTCCTTCCCGTCGGCCTGCTGTCGACGGCACAAAAGTACTTCCGACCTCGCAGCGAACATCGACCCGGTCGATCGGAAGGCAGCCAGAGTCGGAGCCGGCTTCCTCCGACGGGACAGCGGCGACGTTTGACGTTTGACGTTCAGCCCTTGACGACGACCTCCCTCAGAAACCATTCTCGGTACGTCCTCCCATCAGCGCAAATAAGACTTTAGCTCTTCATGTGCCTCGTCTTTCTGCGAGCCCTTGTCTCGTCCGAGCCGATGGCAAATGAGGAATGCTGCATGCACGGAGGGAAGCGAGCTGACGGTTGACTCGTATTCCCCCTTCCTCGCCTCTCCTCGACTCTACTGGATACCTCATAACACACAGATAACCTCTATCCGCTCAGTATGCTCGCCGTTGAGACACTCCTCGCTAAGTACGCCTCGGCGCCCTTCGTCGTTCTATCCGATTTTGACGGCACCATCTCGACCGAGGACTCAAATGACGCCGTCATCGACAAGTTCGGCATGGGTCCCGTCGCCCGACGCAAGCTCTGGAGCAAGGTCGTCACTGGCGAGGACGGCGCCAACTTTCGCGACTGCTTCAAGGAGAGCCTCGAGAGTGTCCGGCCCAACATGACGTTCGACGAGGTCGTCGCCTTCCTCCGTAAAGGTCAGTCTTCTCGTCGCTTCTCTTTGCGAGCCTCACGATGGCCGCCATCATGTATAGCCTCGCCCTGGAGAAATGCCCTCTCGATCTGTTGTCAGCGGTGCATTTCCCATACTTGAGTTCCTACCGCTAGAGGCAAAAATTAGCTGCTCTCGCCGCCGTGCGGGAGACGGCAATGCGGCATGTGTCTGTCAGCCCATGTACTGAACTCTTCCGCGGCACGTGTTCTCTTGCGTAGAAATCAAGCTCGACCCAGGCTTCGTCACCTTCTCCGACTGGTGCCGTGCCCAGTCTCCTCCAATTCCACTCATCCTCGTCTCGTCCGGCATGGAGCCCATTATCCGTGCCATTTGCGAAGAGGCGCTCGGCAAGGAGGCCGCCGACGCCCTTGACATCATCTCGAATGATGTCGATCGGGGCAGCGGGCCGAACGACTGGTCAATCGTCTACCGGCATCCCGAGTCCGGCTTTGGTCATGTGCGTCCACTCCTGTTGTTTGATTCTTCCCATAGAGCTGACGACCGACGTATATCCCCCTCTCGCCGCCCTGCGTGCAGGACAAGTCGCAAGCGATCCTCCCTTTCAAGGCCCTCGCCCATCGACCAACACTTGCCTTCTTTGGCGATGGCGTGTCGGATATGAGCGCCGCCAAGCACGCCGATGGTGAGGATCCTTTTATGGGGCGTCCCAATCTTGATTATGCTAATGCGCTGCTCGACCGGCGGCAGTTTTATTCGTCAAGAACAAGGAGGGCAACGATCTACGGACGTACTGCGAGCTCAACGGCTATCCTTTCAAGGTCCGCACGCTTTGCTGTAACTTCTATCTCTTCTACTGACCCTCTTTGTCTTGCGTCGCCTTCGTCCGCCAGATGTTTGACACGTTTCACGACGTTCTCAGCCCAATGCGCTCCATCGTCTCGGGCGAGTTGACGCCGGCTGCCGTCATGGCTCCTGCCTCGGCGTAAATAGAGAAGGAGGCCGAAGCTGCCTGTTTCTAGACCAGCAGCCTCTCGCGAAAAATCCGCCGAGTAAGAGGCTCTTTCTTTCCTGTAAGATGCTTTAGACCAGGCATATGGCATTGCGCGGTTCTTGTGGAAGTTAGCGTCTTGCGAGGAGTGCAATTCTAGATAATGAGCACATTAATCTCATGGGATGTTTGAGGGACCCGTTAGGCAACGAGACGAGCAAGGAGTGGGACAAAACGGTCGGAGGTCGGGCAAGCGATGCTGCCACGAGCGCCATGCGTCGTTGAACGGGCGCAGCACATCGCGAGCCCGACCAAAATCAGCGTACTTTACACATGATCAGCCCGGAAGTGGATCGACCACTGCTCGGAGTAAGGCGAGAGAAAGAAATGGTGTTGGGATTCGAGCCATCTGCCTCGTTGAGGGTCGTCTCTCATGACCACCAAGGCTGGATGTGGTTGCCAGGCCGAGAAGCGCATGACGCTCGCGAATCATACTCAAGATCTGACAGCGCGTATCGCGAAAGCCAGGAGATCGATTCCATTGATGAAGGGGCAGCATGGTCGTACAGCAAGTCGAGAGAGAGCGGTAAAACAAGAGGAAGTGAGATGGGGGATGTCGTGCCAAAATTGGGCAGGGTCGTGAGGTTGTGGTAAGGGACGATATAGCGAAGGTCAGACACACGCGGGCCGACATTGGTATCGGCCGCGCGGCAAGGAAGATAGAAGGGTCGATGCATGAGAGATGATGGGCGTGAAGTGTGGGCAAGCGAGCTAGCGCTATTTGATCAGACTGGAAAAGAGGTAAGGGAGGGTTGTTCAGCTGCGAGCAAATCATCAGACGTAAAAGCGGCAGTGAGGCAACTCACAGCCATGCGACCGGTAGTCGGCGTCCCAGCCGTCGTTTCCGAGCTTGCTGAGCTCGCCGTGATGGGTGTTGCGACGCTTGAGAAGCGTCAGCGCGTCCTCTTCATCGTCCGAATCGGAACTCGACTCGCTTGACGGCGGCTGCTGCCCGTTCAGGCGGACAAGGTTGGTCGCCGACGGATTGGATCGGTAGGCCTGAAGCGGGCCATCGGTCGATTTGCGCGAGGCCTTGACCTTTTCGAGATAGGGGTTACTCTGCTGCTGGATGCCCGCACTGCCATTATTTGGCGCTGGTGCATCCGACGAAGACCGTTCGCGCTGACCGCTGTGCGTCACTGCCGGCGGCGAGAGGCCGGCCGACGACGTCAGCGGCCGAAGCAGGCCGCCACCGCCGAGGATGCCCGAGTTGCGCTTAAGGGTCGGCGGAGCCGGAGGCGGCGGCGAGGACGAATCGGAAGGCGCACGTGAGGCCGGTGCGCTCTCTGTTGCCGCGTTGCGCTGAACGGCCGGCCGGTGGTCCTGAGCGAGCGCCTCGGCCGTCAGCTTGGGCGTCGAGTTGGACCGGTTGATGGTACCGCCGCCATAGACCCGCTGGCGCGACATCCGCTCCCAGAGCAGCTGCTTACGCAGCTCCTCGGGCAACTCGGCCGCAAGCATCTGCCGGCGAGTCGTCCGTGGCGACTGGGGCGCGGCCGCGAGCGGTGGTAGCGTGTTGTCATCTTCAAGCGGTTGCGGCGACTCAATCATGGGCGCTACGTCCGGCCGAGGGGGCAACGGCCGCGTTGTCGGTGGGTACTTCATGTGCTGCTGATGCGGCTCGGCAGCGGCAGCTGCGGTGGCATCAGTGATGGCAGATGTAGCGGCGCCGACCGGCGTCATGGTCGTCATGGCGGATAGGCCGTGGTGCCGGGGGGTCGTCGTCGCAGTCTTCTTGGCCGAGAGGACGGCCAACCGGCGCTGGGCCTCGGACGAGCCGATGGTAACCTTATTGTCGCCCGATCCGGGGGCCTGCGTCAGCAAGACCAAGCGGATGTCAGCACGATGGCTGTCAAGTCTGCAAGGGGTTCCCCAAACGCACGTCGGTTTCGCTTTCACTTTCGAGCTCCTCGCCTCGGCCGACTGTGAAGCCCGACGCCTGAGGCAAGGCGACGGTTGACTTGTTACGCGGTAGCATGGCCGACGGTGTCCTCGAAGACGAGGCGGTCGCCGCGTCGCGCCCGTGCTGCCAGAGGTCCTGCGAGCTCTGCGTGTTGCGGAAGTCGTGAAGCAAGGTCAACTGTGTTCGTGCTGATGAAGGTAGGACACAAACGCACCGAGTGGCCTGCCCGTTGGTAGACGCCCTCGCGTTTCTCGCGCTCAACCTTGAACATGTCACTCAAGAGTCCTGAACTCCGGCCGCCGGCGATGTTGCCCGTACCCGATCGCGAGCCATCGGGAGCAACCGTCTCGGCTCTGGCTGGCACGGCTGAGTTGGACGAGGCGAGGGCCTCGCGACCAAGACCGTAGAGGTCGGCGGCCGACTTTGACACCGGCACCTTGCGGAAGAGTGACTTCTGGCGCTCGGCCTCCTCCTCAGCAAATCGGACGGCCGCCTCCTGCCTTGCGCGCTCGACCGCCGCCGCCGTGTAGCGCGTCGCCTTGCTCCGAGCAGCGGCAGCGGCAGATGATCGCCGGCCGGGCGGTGCGAGCGAAGTTGTCCCGGTCGGAGGGGGTGCGGCGGCGGCCTTAGCCTGCTTACCGCCCACAGCCGCAGGCGACGGAGCGCCCGAGCTCGCGCTGTCTGACGCCCACTCGCCGTCGCCGCCAGAGCCCGCAGCCGTCTCGCCACCAGAATCGGTCTCGTACGAGCCGCTGCCGTCGTCGTCTGAGGCGGCATCGGCGCCGGTAGTCGGAGGGGCCGTCTTGGTTCGCGAGTCTGTGATCGAGAGCTTGCTGGACGAGGTTCGGCGACCGTTGAGCGGTGGCCGGGTGGCGCCGTTGCGACTACTGCTGCCGCTCTTTGCATTGGGCGGGGCGAGGGCCGGTCCGACAGAGATCAGTTTCTCACGCGGGGCCACCGTCGAGCTGTTTGGACCGGTTGCAGCAGCGATGGCCGAGGCTGCCTTCGCCTGCTCCTGCGAGAAGCGGCCGGTCGGTGTGGGGTCGGCACTCGCTCGCCGGGCCGTTGTCGGTGCCGGAGTTATCGGCTCCGAGGCGGCTGCCCGAGTCAGTGTTGGCGGAGGCGCCATTGCCCCGTTGGCCTTAGCGACACCCTCGTTGCTCTTTGTCATGGCCATGGCGGCGGACGAGGGCCGACTGGGAACACTTCTACGTCGGCCAGCAAGCGCCGCCTTTGAAGACGGACCGACTTTGGTCGAGCCAGCGCTGCCCTTGCGCCTGCTGGCGCTGCTCGCTGTCGACGACGTCGACTGCTGGCGGACAGGCGGCTTCGGTCGTTGCTCCTCCTGTTCCTCAACGTCGTTGACATCATCGCCATCGTCGCTTTCCCAGCCGCCGGCGTTTGCTACCGCAGCGGTCACCGGCGGTTCGGCTGGACGGGCGACCGCCGGTCTAGGGGCTGCCTGTCGGGGCGGGAGGGTGCTGGTATGCTTGAGCGGTGATGAGGCAAGCGGTGCGTACGAGGGCGACACGACTGGCCTCGGCGGGCTGCCGCTGCTCGTCGGGGCCGCCACTATTTTCGCGGAGGAAGCACGCATCGGACTCTTTCCTCGCCGGCGCATTTGGAGTCCGCCATCCTCAAGACTTTCCGGGCTGCCGATCGTCTGCTCTCCAACGTCAATGGATGTCGATGCCTTGGGCGAGGTTGGCGGTGGCGGTGATGGCCGGGTCGAATCGCTGTCGAGTGAGCTGCAGCTGCCCGAGCCCTCGCCATTGTCAGGCGAAATGAAAAAGAGCTTCTTGCCCTCGGTCGCAGGGGTCGAACCTGGCGGATTGACGTGCCCTCCAGCTCGGCCGGCAGCCGGAATGGGACGCTGATGGGGCTCCTGCTGTGACGGCTGCTGGCGACCGGGCAGATTGAGTGACAGCGCCGACGACGTCATTGAGCCGAGCGTGTCGGAAGATGAGGTTGAAAGAGGACTCCTGGCGACGGGTTCAAGTGACGGATTAAGGTCGCCGCCCGACGACGACTGATTGAGCGCGCCTGTGGTAGGTCGCGGCGTGCGCTCTACACGAGAGAGTTGTGAAGGCTCGTCAGCGATGAACAGAGACGCATCCGTCGGCAACTACAAAGGGTGCCGCACCTTGCGAGCCAGCAAAGGACTGAGTGAAGGAAAAGCCGTCTAGTGCGCCAGCAACAGGCTCGCCGCCGTCCTCGTCGCTGCCCCATAGTGTGGCGTGCGCGCGCGGAGCCGGACTCGACGGCGTCGTGTTGGCCGGCGTTGGCTCGAGCACGCGAATGCTTGGCCCGCCCCGGCCAAGAAAGTGGCCGTGGCCGCCGCTGCTTGACAAGCTGTTGCGTGCGCTCGGCTCGGACGAGCGGACGCCGTCAGAGGAGGCTGCCGACATGGGCGCAACAACTGTCCTAGGTACCGACGTCGGCCGCGGGGGCGAGACGTCGGTCGCAGATGACTTGCCGTCGCTTGCACTCGTCGGCGTCGGGGCGGCTTTAGGAGGCGATGGCGGTTGAGGCGCCTTAACCGGAGGTTGCGATTGAGGCAGCGTCTGCTGCTGCGGCCGCCGAGCAATCGAACGAACAGTGCCCTCCTTGTAGACATGCCCGAGCACGCGGCCGAAACTGATGCCGGCGCTGCCGAGCTCGTCGAGCGGCCGAGGTGGCGGTCGCAGAGGTCGCGGCGCAGGCGTCTCGTAAGGCGAGGATGACTGCAGCCGGGGTGTCGACTTGGCCCGGACGGCGAGCGCCGGCCGAGGAACGGAGCTGCCGTCGGCGCGAGCTGACGGACCATCAGCGTTGTGACTGCCGCTGCTGTTGGCAAGGCCGTCAATGGACGCCAGGTCACCGGTAGAGGCGTGCTGCGGCACGGTCGCCATCGACGGGCGCATCGGCCGGCGGGTGCTTGGCCCAGCGACGGCCGACGGCGACGCTGCTGCTGCCGATACGACAGGGCCCAGCGGTGGAAGCGAGGGTGTGATGGGTTCCGAATGCGTCTCGGTCGGCCGGTGGCTGAGTTCGTCGCTGGCGACGAGATCGGTCGCAGCGGCGTCGCCGGCACCATTGCCCGCTGCTGACGGCGGATGCGGCGCAAGGGGCGGGAAGAAATCACGATCCGAAAGATCTGACTCGACTGACGAGCTCGCGACCGATTCAGTGAAGGAGCTGCCGGCGATGGACGGCCGCCGGCCATGATGCGGTTGCCGACTCCGGTCGCCGAACGGCGGGTCGCGGTGGGCCATCGCGCGAAGCCCGCCGGCGCTCGTAGGGCTGCTGCCGGCGCTCGGTGCTGAGGGGTGCAGTGACTTGTACCAGAGCCTGTGTGAGGCGGTCGGAGAGGGGTGAAGGTGGGAGGGTGATTGGTGAGACAGCACGAGGTCAGCCGAGGCCGGCCAAGAGGGAGGGGCTCGCGCCGCTGGTGAAATGGGATGAGATGGATGTCGGGCGCGTGCCAGACGAGAGGCAGCGAGAGGTTGACAGGAGTGGGCTGGGCTGAGGTGTGCTCGCTACTGCTGCTCGCTCGTGCTTCGTCGACGGCCGGTCCGGCTCTTCCGCTCGGCCGTTGAGCCGGTGGTCGGCGCCCGTCTCACACGCCGCCCGGCCGCGCTAGCTCGAGTAGCAAGCCGAGATGCGCCTCGCTCCTCAAGCCAGCGCCCTCAGCTCCGTGCGTCAAGGACGACGAAGATGGCATAACGGGACCAGACCTCAGACCCGAAGAGATCGCAGGGGAGGGGAGGAGGGACGAGGGGGGCGATGCCGCCCAGCCCGCGCACTTGTCCGGGGCCACCGAGGCGCCCAGCAGCGTCGTCGTCCTCTCCCCCGCACGCACGCCGCGCCGCCGCCGATCCGATCCGTCCCTTCTCTTCCGTCCGAACGAGGCGGCGTAGAGGATAAGAGGAGTAGAGGGGTAGGGAGGGACGTACCGCCAGCTGATGTTTTCGAGCCGAGAGCCGTCTTGGATCGAGCTCTGACATTTGGTGAAGACGCGCCAAAGCGAGCCGAGGCCCTCGCCGCCCTTGACGTCCTCGATGAGCGGGAGGGCGACCTGGAGGTAGGGCGACTGCTGGGCCGAACCGTACATGGTGAAGCTTGGAAGGCCCTCGCGGCGCCTAAGGCAGGTCGGGTGTCAAGTTGCCTTCGAAACTGATTGCGGAGACAAGGAGGAGTAGCCGGAGGAAGGGAGGGGGAGGCCGGGAGGGGGGGCTCAGTCGCCCGGTGGCGAGCAGGAAGGAGGATTGGGGCGGCGCGCTAGAGGGAAAGGGGGACCTGAGAGGAAGGAGAAGGCCGGGCAGGTGCTGATGCCGGTGCTGGCTGACTGGCGTGCTGGTCGTGGCGGGAGAAGGAGGAGCGGTCCGTGGGCTGAACAGGTCCGTCTACAGCAGCAAGCGGCCGTCCCTCCGAACCCCCGTGACCGCCTGCTGCTCTCTCCGCCGGCCGCTCCCTTTCCCCCGCGCGCGCGCGCAGCGCCTTCAGCCGCCGAGCCGAGCCAGCGAATCTCGATCGCCTCTGCCCACAACCGGCCGTCGTCGGTCGACGAGCATCGAGGGGCCAGAGCTAGATCTCGGGACACCCGTTCGTGCCTCGTCCCTGCGTGACCTTGTTCTCGCGGCTGACGGCCATCGAACAGTTGCCTCAAGAGGGCGACACTCTTTCCTTTCGCCTGCTGCGTAACCACCGTGCGTCCTTTTGCTGACGGAGCCTTAAATCTGCCAGGCGCGGTCAACGTCGGCCGTCGACCCGGTCGACCGGACCGAGCAAGAAGGACGTCGGCCGTCGGCTGCGGTCGTCGGCTGCTTGTCGCCATCCAGTAGTCGCGCCTAGTTCTTAGAGCACGACTCCCGGTCCCTCCTTACCCCAGCTTAGCCTCTTGGCGCGGACTCCGATTTTCGTACGCGCGCGAACCAGAGACTGACCCTCATGCGGGCGGACAACAAAGCGAGCTGAGCTGCGGCAGGACGCGCTACCGTGCCGCCGCCGGCTGACTACTTTGGGCTAAAGTCCGACGACCGGGCCGGGCCCAAAGGGTGATGGAGCAATGAGCGCGATTTACGGCACACAATGGATTTGCTGACAATGCGAGATCCCGCGAGCGGAAGCCGGCTCGTAGGGATGGTTGACTGACCCATGGCTAAGCGCACGTGGCCATCGCCCTATCCGTCTGCGTTCTTCGCATCAGGCTGACTGGGACCCTGCCAGGGACGACGTCGCTCGATGCGTTCCCGACTTCCCCTCGCCGTGTCCCGTCAAACAAGAGAGGCCGGGCAAGACAGGATATGCTCACCGATCTGATGTTGTCACGACGACGTCGTACGGAGCGGCTCGTCCCTGAGACCCATCTTGGAGATATGACGGTGGTGGATCGGAGCAACGACACCGGAACGAGGGCGTCTGACATGTGCCTTGCGTCGACGCACTAGGACCGGGCTCACAAAGAGCCATCATCACATACGGGCTACTCGCCCGTCCAGAGTGCGTCATCTCAGACGACTAAATCATCTGTCCATCGATCTGTCAAGGCGAGAGCCCAGGATCGCAAGAGACGTGTTTGTAGCCCATCTGTTGAGCGCCTTCCATCGATCGTCGCGATCGCAAGGCACCAGACGAGCCCTGACGACACCTCCGCGCCGACGGTCCTTGCTTTGCGGACTGCGTCTTCTAACGACAGGCAGCGCCCTATCTCGGTCGGCCGCCTCTAGGGAAGCAGAGTGTGGTAAGAGAGTCGTGTCGAGGCGGTTGCTTTGGATGGTCGGAGGGCGATCGAGAGCACGCGCCACGTTGACGGCGGGCAAGAGGATCCACCTGATGAGAATGTAAGGTTGACCAACTTGCGCGACGGTTATTGCGCTGCGAGAAGTTTGCCTCACGCTCCGGCCGTGCTCGACGAGGACAACAGCTTGCTCGACGAGGACGAAAAGCCTGGGAGAGCACTGCTGGCGCTACTGCTGCTGCTACCGAAACCAAGGCCGAGTCGGTTGAGTAGACCCTCGGCCTTGACTGAGGAGATGCGCGCCATGATCGTCGGCGGGTCCGCTGGGAGAGGCGAGCAGAGTGTCAGCTAGTCGGGTGTCGAGACGATCGCTTGTAGGAGGACGCACGATCGGCCAACTCCTCATCGCGGACCTTGCGCTTTATCGTGTCCATGATCTCGTTAACGGAAGAGCGGTCGAGGTCGTCTCTGCGGACGGTCGGAGCAGGAGGCGGCGTTAGCAGTCTGGCGAAGCGGATGAAGAGCCGAGAGTGTGGCTGCGCACCTCGCCCGCAGGAGGGCCTCGATGAAGGCGACGTTGGGGCCATGGACTCGGGCAAACGTCCAATAGTCGAGGAATACGAGCTCCTTGCCAGCGGCGAGGATCGCAAGCACCATCTCGACGACTTCAAAGTCGCGCTCAAGGACATCGGCTGGGCGGAACTCAGCAAAAAGCTCGTAGAGCTGGCCGACGTCGGCCCGGATGAGGTCGACGGCCGACGCCATCCGGAGCTTGGACGCCTTGCGGAGGCCCGAGACATAGACAACGAGGAGCGTCTCGAGAATGTCGGCCAGTAGAAGTTCGAAGATGGTTGGGTTGAGGTGGGCTTGGTAGTCGAGCAGGTAGTCGCGCATGGTCTCAACGACAGCCGGCATCGGCCGCTCGGCCTCCGAGTACCAGGCAGGGGAAAAGAAGAGCTTGGTCGCGCCCTTGAGGTCATGGAAGACGAGGTCGATAAGCGCCTGAGCGCAGACCTTTGCGACATCGAGGTAGCCGTCGATCGCGTCGTTGACATTGGCCGCGATGGACGCCGCCAGCTTCTCCGAAACCATGCCTTCGCATCTGCCGCCAAGCTCTTCAGCTCGGTCGGCCGACTTCAGCTGGTCGTTGGCGAGCGCCATGACGTATTCGACGAGGCCCGGCGGCGACTCGTCCGGCCGTTCGACGCTCCGTTTGAGCTCCTCGCGGACGAGCGTACCAAAGCGGGCCTGGGTAAGCTTCATCACCCTGTTGGCCTCTTCGAATGTTCGGGCGAGGATCTTGGCCTGGCCCGAGTCGGCGGCGAGGTCGACCTGCTGATTGATCATCGTGAACATGATAACTGTACCCTGGAGGAAGTACTGGCCGCCATCGTCGATTTCAACCGGCTGGTCGCGGACGGTGAACTCGCGGGCCTCATCCCGGAGGAGGTTGGTCGTCCACTCGTCCATCTTGCGAACGATTAGGCCAACGTAGTCTTCGATTAGATCCTGCTCTTTACCGCCGAGCAGCGGCGGCTGCGTCCACTCGGCGGGCAGCGCGAGCTCCTCAGATAGCTCGCGCATTGAGGTCTTATACTCTTTGACCCAGCCGTACAACTGGAGGAGGACGCTCGCCTCAGGTGTCGAACGGACAATCTCATGGAGGATCCGGTCGAGGTTCGAGTGGTAGCCCTTGACGTAGAGTGCGTGGATCTGCCAATCGGGTGGGAAGCACGGCACGAGGACGTTGGCGATCCGGTAGTGATCCTGGTAGAGCCACGAGCCGAGCTGATCGAGAAAGTCGGGCACCGACCCTTCGACCGACGACCAAGCCTCGTCGAACGTCGTCGCAATCGACGACCGCAAGAGCTCTAGCAGGCGGTGCCGGTAGTGCTTGATCGGCCGAGCCTCAGCTTGAACCGAGCGGAGCGATGGCCGCTTAAGTGCCATGAAGGCGAGCTTCGTGGCGGCGGCCTGCGTGTAAAGGGTTGAGCAGTGCGAGTCGTCAGCGGCTGCTACATCTAGCAAGCTGACCCGAGCTCATTATTGCGGGGACGCACCTTCTCGTCCGCCTGGCTCTCGACCTCGCAGATCTTGAGCAGGATCACAAGCGTATCCTCGCGACCGCGACGGCAGAGCTCGAGCGCGAGTCCGCCGAGCTCCCAGAGCCAGGCCTCGAAGCCCTCTAGCACGCGTTCGAGCTCGCCAAAGTGTCCCCGAACAGCCTCGACGTCGGCCGCTGAGCCTTTACGGGCCTTTAGGAGCGTCTCGTTTCGGAATTGTTCAAGCGCCGTCACGTGATGGTGGAGCTCAAGCAAGTACGGCTGCGGCTCGAACGGCCCGGCCTGGGTCGACGCAGCCAGGAGGTCTGACACTCGGGCGACCTTTTCGGTGATCTGCCGGAATGAGGTAACGAGCGAGAGCGTCTGCGTGATGTTGCGGTGGATAACTGAGACCTGCGAGCAGCCATGTCTGTCAGCCCTAGAGGTCGCCAGCTCTCACAAGCGTCTTGACCGACCTTGCTGATCTTGCGGAACTCGGCAATGGTCGTCCCGCCCTCGCCCGTCTCGTGCTCGAGGAGGCCCTCGACCTCGCGCATGCCGTCCTCGACCCGGTTGAGGGCCTGCTTCGCTTCGACAAATTTGCGCAATCCTTCGCGTGTCGTCGCCAGCTGGTCCCGGACGGCTGACGACAGCGCCGACTGGATCGAGCCGTGCTCCGTCTGGAGCCGCTTCCGCAGCGCTGGCAGCTTCGACAGGTCGGACGGCGTCAGAAGCAACGTCGGCAGTGGCGAGGTGACGACGGAGGGCATGCTAAGTCCGAGACGAGCACGTTGACGACAACAGAGGGAGGTCAGGGCTGAGGAGGAGATGGTTGAGGTAGGGGCGGGCCGGATAGCGGAGAGGCACCGGAGAGGCACCGGAGAGGCACGCGCGCGTCGGCTCTCGACTTCGCGCGTCGCGATGGTTCACTGCCGGCCAAGCCGCA
Source organism: Cystofilobasidium macerans (assembly GCA_014825765.1). Classification (NCBI taxonomy): domain Eukaryota; kingdom Fungi; phylum Basidiomycota; class Tremellomycetes; order Cystofilobasidiales; family Cystofilobasidiaceae; genus Cystofilobasidium; species Cystofilobasidium macerans. The sequence goes on along the minus strand of MVAP01000053.1, from coordinate 58,904 downwards.
TTGATTTTTTCGCGCACGACTCCCTCAGGAAGGACGAGACGGATGAAAACTTCGCATGGAATTGTAGGAAGCCACGAGCCGAGTCATCACTGGCCGCCCTCGAGCTCGGTGGACATCTCTCCGCGCCAGGGGTAGCCGCACGGGTCCTCCAAAGTCAGGCCGACGTCCTTTAGCTTCCGGGCCATCTCGGCGACGCCCGGCGTCCGGCAATTGTTGTAACTGCCGCGGAGCTGCAAATCTAGAGTAGTCTCGTGAGGAGTTATGATGACCAACTGGAGCGATGGAAAGGCACCCGGGTTATGGCGACGCCGGCGGCAGAGGCTATCGGCGGCGCGATGAGGAAGTGATCGGCCAGGAAGGGGAACGGCGCATAGCCTTCGGTTTGAATGCTGAGCAAGCGTGTCCAGAAGCGGGTGGCCCGCGTCTTCAATGACGTTCTTGAGAGATTGCGCTCGGAGACCGAGAGACCGAAGACTCGGCAGTGACTCGAGGACCTAAGTAGCAGCCATGGTCATTGTCGTCGACAAAGTCACGGTACTGGTCATACCGATAATGCCCAGAGCTGAGTGTCAGAGCTCTGAGCGTTGGGCTTTTGCGAGCGATGGAAACAACGAGTCTGTCGCGGTCGATGCTTTTCCGGAAGCGGGCGAGCTCGAGATCTAATATGGAGGATGGCAGGAGTGGTTCGATTTCTTCCTCGGAAAACCCTGCGCCGGGGCAACGCATGATGATGAAAGGTCCAGAAGGCCAAAACCGGAAATTGAGCGGTCGGGTGGCGTCTTCCAGATTATCCTCGTCCATGTGCAGCGCAAGCGAGGTCGGTGCAGGCTTCGTGCGAGAGGCGTCTGGTTCCCTTGGGGATCGCTCTTCACGCGTCGTTTCAAGCCACCGCCGGCGGCGGGAAAGGGGCAGCCAGCGGAGGCCGCGCGGCGCACGTCACCCCTTTCACCAATTAACCCTCTCGCATCGTGTCGAGTCCTCCCCTGACAGCTTGCACCGGATGCGCCACATGCTTGGCCTTGGACCTCGATAAACTCGCTCTGCTGCCGATCCTCGGCCGCAGGCACCACGCTCAGCTTGTGGGAAGACGAGGTGGCCGTACATCACCGAGGAGTAGTCCTCACGGCCGAGGATTGGCAGCAGAGCGAGTTTATCGAGGTCCAAGGCCTGACCGTCGCCGAGCGCCTTAATGTCACACAAGGCCGGTGACGAGAAGGAGCGGAGGGCGTATGCGACTAACAGACGACGGTTGGAGAGCAGCAGCCAAGTCGAGGCCCTGTTGCACTGCTTGAACATCTCTGGCGCCTCACTCGCGAGCGCCAGAGTGTCGATGACTGAGGTAACCCAGTCGCAGTGAGGACTCGCTGTCGAAGATAAGAACTACAAGGGTCAGCGGCTGCTGACGGCAAAGATTCGTCAAGCCAAGCGCAACGCGCGGAGCGCGCTCGACAGGCCGCGACGGGCCCGTCCACCATCGCCTCGTCCCAGCAGCCCATGATAGCAGCACCGCTCGCTTTGCACCCACTCGCCCTTCCCGGCCGCAAGCGGCTGGGCACGTTGCCCCCCACGTCTGACTAGCGGACAGTGACATCAAATGCATCTGCGAGCGCCAGCGAACGCAGACGCGGAGCGCGCGAAGGGAGGCGGGCGAGGGCCTCGACCTGACCTCGTTCTGAGCGACCCCTCACATCGCGTGAGACGGACAAAGCAGGAGCGAGAGAGAGAGAGAGAGAGAGGCTCAGGGATGAGGGCTGGCCTTTGACCGGTCAGCGCCTCCTACAGCTAGAAGCGGAGGTCCTGGCGACGGCACCAAGCGAGGTGAGGTTGGCCGCTACGACTGACGACTCGGCCTCGGTAGCGGCAACCGAGGTGACCGAGACGAACGAACGGGCAGGGTTATTTGACGTCGCGGCGGCAGTGGTGAGCGAGTTGATGGCGACGGGGGTGGCCGACCCCTAAAAAAGATGATTGAGCAGAGTCCTCGGCGACGGCGGAGAGCGATCGAACAGCTTGAAAGAACCGGATTGAGGCCGACAAGGCTGCCGCTGGCTTGGGCCCCGAAAAAGTCGACCGATCGGCCGTCTCGGCCGCGCCGGCCTTGACGAGCCGAAAGGCTTCAAAGAAGAGTCGATCTTGATTTGGTCGCGCCGCGGGCCCTCGGCCGGGCTGGGGCTGGCTGGACGGCAGACGGTCACGAAGCGGGCGTTAGTGTGCAGTTTGGAGGACAAAGCCCCTGCAAAGAGAGCCGCACATTAATGTCGCGCCATCGTAAACATTCCACCGAAGGACGACAACTTCATAACGAGGACCATGTGCGAGCCGCCGAGGGGTCGATCAGGGTACAACCCGCAAAAAGTGAGCCCGGAGCCGGAGGAGCAAGCGCAGACAGGATCAGCGGCTATCCTCGGCCTCCGCGCCCAGGGAGCGAGGTGATGAGCACACGCACGCGGCGGTCCGGACGCCAGCGTTCGGAGAGCGGCTGGGCCGCGCAGCCGTCTAGGCAGCCCTTGACGGTGACCGGTGGCTACAGCAAGCGCCCAGGCAGACACGAGAATCAGCCGGTCGGCCCGAGTCTGACGACTGACCTCGAGCGGCTGGCCTGCTCGAGTCTCGAAGGACTGACCGCTGCCTCAGACGTTGACGACGACGCCGCCGGCTGATGGCGGGCTCTTCAGTGCGGCATTCATCAGGCCTGCGGTGTGCCTGGCAGCAGTAAGAGACGGACAGAAACATCGTCAGCAACGTCAGGTTGGAAGAACCAGCTAGAAAGGAGGGACCGTCCGCACCAGGCAGGTTCGTCATCAGCCGAAAGTTGACGGGGCGCCGGCGCCGGCAAGGAGGACGGCTGGCCGAGACGGGGCGAGTCGAGCTAGGCCAAGACCATCAACTTTGATCGGGCATCAACTTTGATCGGGCAGCCAACGGGGCATCGGTGAGAGCGCGAGAGGGCTCACATTACGACCGGTTTACTGCGTGCGGGCCGGGCGGCGTGGACGATGGGGGCGAGGCCGATCGGCCTGGAAGGAGGAGTGGGAAGGCGGACGGTCAGCCCCGAGTGGCCCAGCTCTCGGAGGCGGGGGCAGGCGCGTCGGCAGCGGCGGCGGCGGCGAGAGCAGATGCACTCTGATGCGCAGACTCCGCATCTTGGCCAGGTTTGGCCGGGGTGGCCAGCGCCGTTCGGTCGCGCGACGAGAAGCGGCGTGCTGCGCGTTAGTTACCCACGGACTTGGCCAACTGTTCGGCGAATCGACTATTAACCTTGCTTGTCAGCAAAGATCGATGGGCAGATGGCATTTTTAACGTCTACATATACTGTGATTGAGCTTTTGTCTCATCATAAAATCATAATGGGCAGATAGGAAAGCGGTCTAATCCGACGCCCTCAAGTTAATTGAGTTATGCGTTCTCGAAAGAGGCATGGGTTCGAATCCCATTCTGCTCAGCTTTTGTTCTTTAGCATTGATCTGGGAGGCGACATAGGCGCGCCAGCTCGGTCGCCATCTAAGGTGTAAGCCGTGCCGTGTCTTTTTGGATGCGGCCGACCCTTAAATCATCGCGCCTCTGACTCCTATCCTTCCCATCACGTCGGTTAGACGGTAAAGCAGAACTCTATTGATATAAAGTGACGAAACGACCGGGCCGAACCGAGCGACTTGATGTTAGTGTGCAGGCAGTGCAAATCGCCATCGCCCTATCCGTCTGCGTTCTTCTGCATTGGGCTGACTGGCACCCTGCCAGGGACGACGTCGCTCGATGCGTTCCCGACTTCCCCTCGCCGTGTCCCGTCAAACCAGAGAGGCCGGGCAAGACAGGATATGCTCACCGATCTGATGTTGTCACGACGACGTCGTACGGAGCGGCTCGTCCCTGAGACCCATCTTGGAGATATGACGGTGGTGGATCGGAGCAACGACACCGGAACGAGGGCGTCTGACATGTGCCTTGCGTCGACGCACTAGGACCGGGCTCACAAAGAGCCATCATCACATACGGGCTACTCGCCCGTCCAGAGTGCGTCATCTCAGACGACTAAATCATCTGTCCATCGATCTGTCAAGGCGAGAGCCCAGGATCGCAAGAGACGTGTTTGTAGCCCATCTGTTGAGCGCCTTCCATCGATCGTCGCGATCGCAAGGCACCAGACGAGCCCTGACGACACCTCCGCGCCGACGGTCCTTCCTTTGCGGACTGCGTCTTCTGACGACAGGCCGCACCTGTCTCGGTCGGCCGCCTCTAGGGAAGCAGAGTGTGGTAAGAGAGTCGTGTCGAGGCGGTTGCTTTGGATGGTCGGAGGGCGATCGAGAGCACGCGCCACATTGACGTCGGGCAAAAGGATTCATTAAGGAGTGAGGTGTGGATTGCACTAACGTTTTTCTCTCCGCAACGTCCGCTCATTGTTTGCATCAGTGCCACCAGAGACGGCGCCCTGGATTGACATCTCCGCCATCAAGATTCCGCAATCCTAGCCTTCTCTTTCACGCTCTTTGAAGGGATGGCGCCGTCTCACAGAAATGTGTACATGAATGAGGCAGCATATAAGCCGCAAGTCCCCGACAACCCTGCCGTTCAGTCCTCGCCTAGACGACACCTTTGGGAGTCAGGGGCTTGATGGGATGCCCTTCCGCCACCCTCTCATCCTCCCACCTCGGCTTCGATAGATTGAACCGATCGCAAAGGGTCATCCCAAATCCGGTCAAGGGCGGCGACGAGGACCGAAAACGAGCCAGCGACTAAGCGAACCCCCGCGCTCGAGGAGAGCAGAGAAAGGGAGGGCGACCCCTCCCAAGTCGCCTCGGGTTGAGCACCTACCTGAGCCGCCGGCAGCCGACAAGTGCTTGCGGAGTTGGGCCTGCAAGTGTCGCGGAGGCCGGAGGACGGAACGAAGTCGCAATCTCGCCTGCCCGGCCTTGCGTTGCTTTTGCGTTGCCTCGGTTTGGTATTCCTTGTCAAGGTCCCCCCGAGGGAGACGACTCGAGCACGGGCGGAACGCGCGCCTTTAAATTTCCCCTCTTGAGGTTATGTGGCGGCGCGGTCTTGTAAGAGTGTAAAGACCGCGAAAGGCGGGGGGGGGGGGCAACGGCGGCGGGGGCAGGAGTGGGGCGAGCCGTCGGCTGCGACGGAACGATGCGGCAGGACGACGCCTACAAGGAGACGCAGGAGGGATCCGCATGCAGGAGATGACCGGACCCTCCTCAGACGGCCGCTGCCGCCGTTGCCGCAATCGACTCGCCTGCGGTCGCGCCCGTCTGAGCGGCCGGATGAGGCGCCTCGTCCCCCGTCGTCGTCATCGTCGTCGCCGTTCCGTGCGCTTTCTCCGATCGCCTGCAGGCAAGCAAGAGGAGAATCAGATCAGACCGAGCGCACGCATGTACACACAGCCGGAGACAACTCTAAAGGACAAGCGAACGCACCACGTCCGCCAGTGCTGGAACTGGCCGTCGGCTAGGCTCTGAACGACCGCGGGGCCTTGGGTGCGGAGCGCGCGGCGGAACGTCGGCTCGAGGAGGAGCCTCCGGTGATGAAGCGCCTGGGGGTAGCTGGTGAGGGGCACGGTCGTGCCAACGAAAGGGGAAGGGGAAGATTGTTCGGGAGTGGATGCAAGGTCAACCACGCTACTCTCGAACCTGCCCACAAACAACAGGAAAGCGTGCGCGGGAACTCGAAAGAAGGGAGAGGGAAGAGACAAACTAGGACGGACATGATGTACTTTGCGTAGTCGGCCTGCTCCCAGTAGGCAAGGTACCTGACGAAGGCAACGAACGGCGCCTCGGTCTCCTCCCCCTCGCCGGCCGCCGCCGCCGGGTCGAGCAGACCGGACGAGGCGAGCTCGAGCAGGTAGTGCGGGTTGGCGAGGGCGCAGAGCATCTTTGAGAGTGTTTCAAGCCGAGCGTTTGCGCAAGGAGCGAGAGCAGAAGGGCGTTTTTGGGTCAGTCGTTAAAGGAGAGAGCGAGAGAGAGGGAGTTGGGAAGGACGAGGATGCACCTCCAACTCGAGCTCGAACTTGGCTTGGTTGGCCGCCCGGGCTGGGTCAAGCTCGGCCGGCTGGGACTTGGGCTCCTGCCCTTCGTGGGCGGTCAGGTCAGCCTCGTGGCCGTTGACGGATGCCGTTGCTGCTGGCATGGTTGGGTCGACGTCCATCTTGGCTTGGAGAGAAAGGTGATGGTCGGAAGGGGAGGAGGGCGAGGGGTTGGACGCGGCCGAGGCCGGCCGTCGATCGCATCGTTGGAGCGGCGTCTCCGAGCAAGCGCCCGTCTCAGCCCACGCTCGCCCGCCCGTCTCCCGCCCAGCCAGCCTAAGTCAGCCCAGCCAGCCATCGTTGAGAGCTTCGCTTGTTCTCTTTGTCTGGTCAACTCGACGTACGTATCTCTATCGAAGGGTGTCCACTCTCGACATCGACCCGCGTGCCGTTGAGCTAGCTCCGGCATCGCCGCTCGCCGCCATCCTCGGCTGACCACGCCTCCTCCCCCCCTCGCCCCTGTTGCCGTAGTCATCGCCCGCCTCCAGTCCACACCCGCCTCCTTCCCTCTCCTCTCCTCCGCCGAGAGCCATGCTCCAAAGCCCGCCTGCTCGGCCGGGCCCCAGCCCCCTTCCGATCAATCGCTCGACGGCGACCAACGGCGGAGGCGGAAGCGGCGGCCTCCAGCCGCCCGCACCCAACCACTTTATGTCGGGTTCGCCCTCGTTCGCTCTCCCATCCTCCTCGAACCCGCACGGGCCCGGTGGTGCCAGCGGCGGCGCCCAGCCGACCTCGATCCCAATCGGTTTCGCCACCTCGTCGAGCGCCAATGGTCCGCGCTCGCCGCCGACTTCGCATCGAGGCTCCTTCAGCGGCTCGTACGGCGCCTCGCTCGCCCGCTCGTTCCGGCTCGGCTCGTTTGGCCAGAGCAACCCGCACAACCTCTCGCCTCACCAGGGCTCGTACACCGGTTTCGGAGGCGGTTTTGGTCCGATGGGTAGCTACGACGAAAAGATGGTCCGCATGGGCAGCTGGAAGGGCCGCTTCGTCGGGGCCGAGAACGGCCTCCCCTGGCAGGCTGGCGGTGTCGAGTGAGTCCCCCCTCCCCCCATCCGCTCTCTCCCTCGCTCCTCCATCACACGCCTTTCCTAGTCTTTCCCGAGATCGTTGGCTTTACGGCGCCTTCTGGCCGATGGACGAGGTCGGCTCGGGCGTCCCGCCAGATAGGGGCGCTAAGGCTCTCGGCGCCTGTCGCTCGCGCGAGCGGGAGCAGTGTGGAGGGGGGGGGGGGGTTGGGCCAGCGGCAGCCACCCAACGACTGCATCCCCTGCTTCGTGCTGGTTCATCCCGGCCCATCCGCCCCTAGCGAGATCGAGGCATCGCTGCTCGGAAGCGTTGGCTTCACGGGGACTATCGTTTCCGAGGACGCCCCCTCTCTCTTCTCGCCGCGAAGCCCGGTCACCGGGCGGGAGCGTGTTTGGTCCGCCCCCCCGGCGCGCGCGCGCGTCCGTGCTCCGCCGACGACTTGTCCAACCATCCCCCTCAGCCTCGGGCGTCATCGACGCACCTCGCCACAGCCTCACCAACAACACCGGTCAATTGAGACTGACCCAACAATCCCCTTTCTCCACCCCTTTACTCCATCGCCGCCCGCCCACCCGCCCGCAGCAACACCGACTTTTCGATGGCCATGTCGACCTCGCTCGAGAGCCTGCACGGTTCGTTTGGCGGGGCGATGAAGATGGCCCGGCGCGAGCAAGACTTTTGCCAAAACTACAACTGCTGCGGTCTCCAGCTCAACTCGATGCACGATCTGCTCGAGCACGTGCGTTCCTTTTCCCCTGTTTCGCTGCTTCGTTCGCCTCCCTTGCCTTGCTCTTGCCACGTACGCAACTGACGACCTCCGATCCTTTCCTCCCTTTGCTCGGCACAGTACGAAGACGTCCATGGGACGCTGCCCGCCTCGCCGCCGGTGACGCCCTCGGGCGGGTCCAACGACATCGACTCGATGGACCTCGAGTCGGACCCTTCGTGGGACGACAGCGGGTACAAGGCTGGCGGCAGCAGCAACGGTCCGAGCCCGCTCGGCATCTCGACAGGCGGTGGGGGTAAGCCGACGCCTGGCGCTGGAGGAGGAGGGAGGTTGACACCGTCGGCCATTCCGCCGACGCTCCTGTTTGCCGGTTCGGGGCCGACGCTGCCGCTCACACCCGGCGGCTCACCCTCGGTCGCCTCGGCCGTCGCCTCGATTCCAACGGCCGCGACCGGCGGAGGGACCATCATCCCCCACCTCGCCCACCCAGGAGGCGTCCCTCCGCCGCCGGGAACCAATCAGAAGCTCTTTCACTGCCCGACCCCGGGCTGCAACAAGTCGTACAAGCAGCAGAACGGACTCAAGTACCACCTCAAGGTCGGCCAGTGTAATTTCGACATCCGCGACGCGGTTGAGAACGGGCTGTCGGAGGCCGAGGCCGAGGAGAAGTCGCGGCCTTACGTCTGTCAGGTCGGCGGCGGCTGCACCAAGCGCTACCGGCAGATGAACGGGCTCCGGTACCACTACCTCAACTCGGGCGCGCACGGTGCGATCGGGCTCGCCCTCATCCAGCAGGGCAAACACGCGAGTCCCAAGGGCGTCGGCTCGCATGGTAGCCACGGCAGCAACAGCACGGCTGCGGCGGCCCAGCAGGCGGCAGCCCATCAGGCCCAGCAGCAGGCTCAAGCGGCTGCTCAGCGCGCTGCGGCGGGCGGCCAGAGTGGCGCTGGCCTGAACGGCGGCTCGGGCGGCGGCGGCGGCGGCAACGGCCACGGGAGACCGAGCCCCCTCCTGTCGGCCGTCAGCGGAAAGTCGGGCATCTGGACCGGGACCGGCTCGGGTGGGGCAACGACGCTCGGCCCGGCTGCCGACGCAAAAGACGAGGTTCTCTTTACCGTCAACGAAGATGATGTCGACATGGACCTCTAAGGGGGCGCCCCTTTGGCGGCCTTCGAGATCACCGCTCCGAGGAGAGCCCCCCCCCCCCTCCCCATCCCTTTCATTGGCAATGGCCGATCATCTCCTAGCGCGCTCCTCGGCAGACCCTTTTCGTCGCCCAGATCTCGCCGTCATCTCGTCCCGAGACGAGCTGCGCCGCGTCCTACCCATACTCCTTGACCAAGTTGCCGGAGGCACCCTTTCAGTTGACGGGCCTCGGCACTCCACGAGACGCGCCAGTTGCTGGTCGCGCTCGCTCGCCCCCTTCCCCCTTTTTCGTTCGCCCTTTGCCAACCCGCACTCCATCTACACCTTGCGACCGCCCTTCCCAACCGGGTCGCAGGCTGTTGTACGCGCCCCTGCCTATCCTCGCTCCACCTCTACTTCTCATCCAACTTACACTCTCCGTCGGTCGGCGGTCAAGCCCACTTCGCATGCCCCCTACAGCGGGCCGGTACCGTTGCCGCTGCTGCACACACACCCGGAATTGCTTAACCCCCTTTCCCACTTTCTCCTACCCCTACACGCCGACTCTTCATCGCCTCGCATCCCCTTTTTCTCTTCCCTCACCCCCTCTCTCTGCTCGTGCCCACACTTGCTTCTCTTCCATTCACAATCGGCCTACTTCTGGCTGGGGTCGGATGGAGAGTTTTGGCTTGCCAACTCGGATCTCGCCGACCCCTTTCGCACCCTCTTCAAAAGAACGACATCTTGACCGGCCCGGCTTCCACACCCTGCCGCCATCCTTGCTGTTGCTCGCTGCTTTCGCACTTCTCCCTCACCCCCTTGCTTTTGCTTATCCCTTGCTCCCATGTCCTGCGTCTCTCATGTCTGCTTTTATCCAACCTGCGATCGCGACGGGTTTCTCCAGAAGAGGGGAGTCGCCGACGGCTCGATCGTCCTCTGGCTGAGACACGCAAAAGGGGCCGAAACCGCAATTAGGCGTCGTGCGAGAGCGCGATCCGACCAAAGTCCTCCGAAAGGCCATCATCCCGTTCCGCCGCCCAACTCTCTTTGCCCACTGGCAGCACCCGAGGCCGAGCCGCTCGTCTGGTAGGGCTTTTAGCCTTCTACAAGGCTCGAAGCCGGTTGACCGGGCTCGGCGGCCTGTGAAAGGCTGTATCGAGGCCCGGTCCTGTCTCGGCCAGCTCCTTCCTGCTCATTGCCCTTCCGCTGGTCGGCAAAGCCTGAAAGTACCACTCTCATCACGCCAGTACGCGCGAACTCTGACGCCCTGCCGCGTGCGGCGTCACACCTCACTGCAGCCGGTCCGCGCCCTCCGTCAACGAGCGCTGACGGCTGTCAATGCTCCAATCAATGCGAGTTCAGACTCCGAGCCGGCCCGCTCGCCTGGCTTGCTCCGGTCGGAGATGCAGGGTTTCGACGTCAGGCTGCCGCTCGGCATAGGACTACGATCAGAGCCTCAGAGATCCGGACCGAATCAGCGGGCGGCACCTTGGCGCTGGCGCCGGCGCCGGTCGGCCACCTTCCCCTCTCAGCGTGCCCACTGGTGGACATCCACCCGCTTCGCTGATGAGCTGACGCTTCGGTATCAAAGCGAGCACGTGAGCGGCACCATGGCCGAGCAAAACTGACCACGACCGACGTTACGCCGGCCACCTCACCCGACGCCATCTATGCCTGCTAGCTCCCAACCCTCCCGACGACAGCAGGTGTCAGAGCCAATCCGCTCATCTCTTCGGCCCGTCTCGAACTGACCTCGCCACTCAGGTCGAGCTCGGCGTGCTCCTCAGTCGGATGTGAGGTCTATAAGATGGGCGGGGAGCCAGCTCGGACTGCTTCACTTTCTCTCAGACCTCGCCTTACCAATCCAACGCCCCTCCAAGCCCCACCCGTTCCAACCCTCTCGTCACCACTATGCGCTTTGCTCCCCTCTTCGCCTCCCTCTGCGCCGCCTCCTCGGCGACACTGTCGTTTGCTGCGCCGGTCGCTGGTCCCCTCGCTCCATCTGAGGAGAAACGCCTCCTCGGCAGCACCGGCGGCCTGACGTCTCTTCTTGGCGGCGGAACCAGCAAGATCACTCAGCTCCAGACGATCGTCTCGAATGCCGAGGCGGCAACTGTCCCCATCCTGAGCACGATCCGTACGGGCCTCCCTCTCCTGCTCGTCGCAAATACTTCCTCTGGACTGACTTCTTTCGTCCTGACCATGCAGAGGGCCTGGTTGCCTCGCCCGACGCGATCAACAACCTGCTCGCCGGTATCGTGGTCGATGTCGGCGCCCAAGTCATCGTTGGGGGCGAGGTCGGTGCCGGTATCCCGATCCCCGAGATTCCGACCGTCCCTTCGATCCCGGGCCTCCCCTCCCTTCCTGGAGTGCCGTCGCTCCCCGGCGTACCGTCCATCCCAGGCGTCCCCTCCGTCCCCGGCGTTCCTTCGATCCCCAGCCTCCCTTCCATTGAGCTCATCTCACTTGAGAAGCTCACATCTCTCGTTCAGAGTCTGACCGGCACTCTTGTGCGTCTGGCCTTTGTCCTCTTTTGCGCGCTGCCTTCGAGGTCCACACTGATGCAGTTCGGCATTCCTTAGCCTGGTGGCCAGGTCGGCGACATTGGCGGCGCCCTCGGTGGTCTCGGCGACGTCTCGCCCCAGCTTTACCAGCTGATCGAGCAGCTGCTGACCGCCATCAAGAACCTCGCTAGCGCCCGGTCTGCCATCGACCAGCTCATCGGCCAAAGCGGTGCGAACGGCCTCCTCGCCTCACTCACCAACACGGGCACGATTGTCGCCAAGCTCGACTCGCTCACGACGAAGCTATTCACCACGCTCAACTGTACGTCTGCGCTCAATTCTTACATTGGACGTTCAGAGTTGACCCCGTCTACCGTTTGCTTTTCTCCCCAGCTCTCAACGTCCAGCTCACCTCGGCCATCGACAACGCCCAGGCTGATGGGGCCGCCCTCAACGCTGCCCTCCAGGCTCTTCAGGCTCCGCTCGACTCGTCGCTCGCCCAGATCATCATCGGCGCCAACAAGATTGCCAACGGAGTGACGAGTCTCCTCCGGGCCGCCCTCCTCATCCGCAACACTCTCAAGAACCTGACGACTGTCAACGGCATTGCCGGCTCTCTTCAGGCGCTCGTCACCTCGCTTGGCCTGACCAACATCCGCTCGGCTCTCGGCCTCTAAGCAGCATGGCGCAGGCGCCACGCCTCTATCTCGACGAACAATGACCCTCTCCTCTTTCTGTCCAATCCTGCCTTTCTAGTTCCCAACCCACCCTACTGTAGATTATGAGATGATCTCTCTCTAACACATCTTACGAATCTCGACTTGACGGGCCTGATCACCTCGTCTCATCAGGCCAGCCTCCTACCAACTAAACCTCCGATGACGGGAAGGTGCCGTCGGGTGCCCGCGAAGGCCTAGGGTCGATTGACGTGCGGGACCTGTCCTCGTGGTGGACAGAGTATGTGCGCGTCAAGCGTAATGCGCTGCTACCACCCAGCCTGCAAGGGACTCAACATGACCGCCGGCAGCGGCCGAGGATCGATGCGGGGGTCGAAACAAGTCGTCCGCCTGAGGTTGTGGTGAAAGTTGGTCCTGCCTTTGCTGGTCATGCACTAGCTCCAGCCGGGAGGAGCGGGCCGGTCGGCGTCTTCGAGCGGCCATCAGCCGACAATGTGTTTGTTCGACGGGGCGGTCGCTCGGCGACGCTTTTTGACACGCTCTCCGAGGCTGTCGGCCCCCTCAACTCCTAGGGAGGAGATCTCGACATCGCGTGTCTCGAGCTTGACCGCCTCTCCTGCGCCAGACTTTGTCACGACGGTCGAACGCTTCGTCGACCGAAAGGGCAAGGGCGCCCCCACAGTAGGTTCGTTCTCGCGCTTGATGGAACGTAGAGGCGGCGGCGGGGTGCCGTCCGGTGAGGCGGTCGGCTGGCACGGAATCGAAGCCAGAACGCTCAGCGTCGGCTCGGCGAGGTCGATCTTGACTGAGGGCTCCGACTTGAGCAGCGCGGGAAGGTCGGACGCGAAGAGCACCTGTACCAAGGCAACCGGATCAGATTGAGGGTAGGCGGTCGGTCACAAGAAAGAGTAAACGGCGCACCGCCTGAACCCAGCCTGCGTATGGCCCCCATCGCTCGCGTAGGGAGGCCTCGACTGACGCGTACAGTGGCGGCGTCATAGAAACCTTCTGGCCGCTCTTTCCAGCGCCCGTGTACCCGTACAGCTTCTGCGCAATCCGCTGAGGTGACAAGGTGGGTCAGTCGTGTGCTCGTCCGGTCACGTAAAGGCATGCACGCACCAGCACATGGACGTCGACCGGGACGATGTGCTTGCGCCGGTCGCCGCCGCTCATGAGCAGCACGCAGTCGGCAACCTTGCGACCGACGCCGACAAACTCCATCAGCACTTCGCGTGCGCGCCCCTCGTCTGGCCACTCGCGGACGACCTCGCGCAGCCAACCTTCTGGATCGGTCGGCTGCGCTTCGCACAGCGCGACGGCCGTCCGATGGATAAAGGCCGCCCGGTAGCCAAAGCCGAGCGCACGTAGGCGAGACTCGGTGTCGGCTGCGAGAAAAGCCGACGGCGGCGGGAAAGGGTGGAAGGGGGTGCCGCTGTACGACAGCAGCGGCGGCGAGAAGGAGGCTGCGGCGGCATTGACCATCAATGTAATGCGCGAGATGTTGTTGTTGGACGAGCAGATGAAGCTGAGTTCGGCCGGCGAGAGCGGCGGGTCAGCCCTTGAAGGCAGGTGACTCTAAAGACACGAAACGCACCTGAAGAGGCACTCCCAGACATCCATCTTAAGGACCCGAATCCCGCGAAGGAGCTGACTCTCCCTTCGCGCAAAGACCGGATCGGTCGCGCGCCACTCGGCCCAGAGAGTCGGGCTGTCGACAGGAAGCTGAAAGTAGTCGGCCACCCAAGCAGCCGTCGTTGCCTCGTCCGGCGTGACGGCGGCGCTGCCGCCGGCCACCTCCGCCTGCGCCTTGTCTAGAATGGCGAGCGGCGGCTTGACGGCAACGGGCTCCTCCCGGGAGGCCAGCTCCGAAGGCAGGAGGTGCCGGTACGCAATCTCACTCTCGTTCGGCTGGGCAAGCTGGACGACACGGTCCTTGAGCGTGAGCGAGAAGACGGCATGCTCCCGGTGGACGGCGTCGGCCGCTGCGGGCGAAGGGGGCGTGAGTAGCCAGCGGAAGGACTGGCCAGCTCGGAGGAGCAATGGCAGCGACAGGTGCGAGAGCGGGATCGGCAGCGACCGCCAGGGTGATGCTGACATGATCTCGAGAAGGAACGAAAATCGGGAAGGGAGAGAAAGCCGGGTTGTCGTTCAGGAGCGGACGCTGGCTTGAGGAAGCGCAGGCGGATCAGCTCTCGTTCTTGCCCCTGACGGTCACCCTGAGATCAAATCTCAGCTCCGCCACACCTCCGGTACAGCGTCTGAATCCTCAAAAGGCTGGAGTCTTGCTTCGGAGCCTGTCCGCCATGTCTGCGACCGAAGACGAGGCCAACCTCGATCCGTATGCCGCGCTCGGCCTGACGCCGACGGCGACCGACAAGGAGATCAAGTCGGCCTACCGTAAGGTCTCGCTCAAGTGCCACCCGGACCGGGTGCGTCGTCGTCTCGCATACGCTAAATGCTTAGTCCGCTGCTGAGAGCGCGTTGCTCATGATTGCTTTTGCTCTTGCAGAACCCGGACAATCCGGCGGCCGCCCACCAATTCCACCTCCTGTCGGTCGCGCAAGCGATCCTGCTCGACGCGCCGCAGCGGGCCAAGTACGACGCCAAAGCCGAGGAGAAGCAGCGCAAGGCTGCCCGGGTTGAGGGCTTTGCTTCGAGGAAGCGAGGGCTTGTGTCTGTGAGTCCAGATGTCGGCTGTCCGGCTCGCTCTTCTTGCGCCGCCTCCGCTGACCCCGCTCATCGTCCTCCTGCAGGACCTCGTCGCCCGAGAGGAGGCCTTCAAGAAGTCGCGCGAGGACGCCGCCAAAAATGTTCACTTCAAGGCGGCCGAGTCGGCCGTCCAGTCCGAAGGTCGCCAGCTGCGTGAGGCGGCGCAGGCGGCCAAACTCGCGGCCGAGGAGTTCGCGCGGATGGAGCTCAAGCGGTCCGAGCGCGAGAGCCTAAACTCGCGGGCCAGGGCACGCGAGGAGGCCAAGGCTGCTGAGGGCAGCAGCACGGCAATCGGCGCTGCCGACCGAACATTGCGGCTAAGTCTGCCGCTGCCCGAGTTTGCGAGCGTGACGACGTCAACGGCCACACTTGAGGCCCACCTCCGGCCTACGTACGGCCAGATAGCGCACTCGTTGCTCCGGGCCCCAACGACATCGACCAAGTCGGTCAAAAAGGGCAAGGCCAAGGAGGTCGTCTCGGCCGTACTTGAGTTTGCGCCCGACAACCTCGCTGGCTGCTGGGCGCTCGTCGAGGACTGCCGACTCGCCCGCGGCCTTAACTCCAAGGGCGGTGTCAAGGCCAAGTGGGCCGCCGGCGAGCAGCCCGAATGGGTCGCCAGACTCGGTTCGCAAGCCGCGCAGGCACCACCGCCTCCACCGCCGGCAGGGTCTACAGCTTCCAGCCTGGATTCTGCCGCTGGCGGCCGTTCCTCTGCACCGCCGCCGACATCAGGAGTGCCATCCACTCCTACCTTCTCGTTCGACCCAACCGCGACTCCAGTGTCTTCATTTAGCTCAGCGCCAGGCGCCGGCAGCACGGCTGATTACGAGAACGCGACGCTGCTCCGCATGCGGCAAGCCGAGCGCGAGCGTATTGAACGCGAGATACGTGAGGCCGATGAGCTAGAGGAGTAAGAGGAGCGGCATCCTGGGAGGCCAAGGGCCGCCCTTCTGACGATAATATCATGACAATTCTTGACGCTTTCTGGACGCTGCCTGTCCCTCACGGGTTGGGGATGTCGTGGCACAGGCAGCGGGCAGACGCGATGCACGAGTACGCATGGACGCTTCCGCCTGCCCGCTCGACCTCAGACCGCGACCTCGTGCCGACAGCTTCCCAACGACCTTGCTATCTTCTCAGGACATCAGCACTTTATACGTCAACCTGCACCGGACTGATGGCCCGCTTGTCGAACAAGGCGTCGCGCGTCGTGAGCGAGGAGTCGAGCGAGGACGATGACGGTTCCATAGTCCGTCTCGCGTTCAGCATCGCCGCCTCCCCATTGCGTGCTCAAGCTGACTCCCCGTTCCTTTAGCTGAGCTCGCCCGATGCGGACGGTGCGTGGCTGTGCTGACTGAGCTCCTGCACGCCCTGCGCTGACCTGAGTCAGTCCACTTCACTACCTTCTGCAGACGGCGAGATGCTCGACGAGCTCGCATCCTCCTCGCCCCGCAAGCCGCCGACCTCGAGGGCTGCCTCAACCGCTGCCCAGAGCCCCTTCTTTACGTCGTCCGACGACGACAGCGCGGACGATAACGATGACTCGGCCTCATTTGCAGCCGAAGACAAGGCGCGCAAGCCAGCCAAGAAGCCAAAGCGCGAGGTCGGAACGACGGCACGTCCGTCGGCGCCCAAGGCCAAGAGCACCGTAGCTCCTGCTGCACCGTCAGCGGGTGGACGTGGAGTGACGTTGTCAACCAGTGCGTCTGGGTCCAAGGCGCCTGCTGTCAAGGCTGCACCTGTGGATGCTACGCCCAAGGCGACTGGAAGCAACAAGCCACCGCCGGCACCATCAGCAGCTTCAGCAATAGCCAAGACGGGCCCAGGCGGCGCTGCTGCAGCCGAGCCGCAGAAGCTCAAGCTCAAGTTCAACATGAAGAAGAAGCCGGCAGACGGTGGCTCGTCAGCGTCGGCAACACCTCCGCCAGCGATCGCTCCGCCTGTGGCCAAGGTCAGGGGAGCGCCGAAAGGCAAGGGCAAGGCCATTGCGCTACCCCCTACGCCGCCGCCGCCGCCGCCTGCAGATGGTTCGTCGTCCGATGCTTGCGAGTGGCGAGTCCAGTTCGCTTCGATGACTAAAGTTATTGTGCCCTTGATAGATGAAGACGACGACGACATGGAGTCAGAGGACGCCTCGTCCGATGAGGATGACGAAGACGACGAGGAGGATGAAGAGGACGAGCTGGACGCCTTGGGCCCCGTCGACGAGCTCGAGGACGACATCGGCAATGAAGAGGAGGAGAACCCCTTTGGCTCGTCGGACGACGACGCCGAGAAGGTGCCGTCAAGGGGCGCGGGCGGGGCGCCCGACCTGACCAAGTTGACGGCCCGGCAGCGGGCGGCCTACACCGACTCATTCGCCGAGCCGCTCATGATGCTGCCGGAGGGTGCGTACACAGTCACCGGAATGAGACCTCCGTCTCTCGCCCTAGCTGACCGCGCGCTTCCTCGACGTTTGTGCCTTTCCTTCCTTCAGAGTCAAAGGCGATCGAACGGACGCAGGCCGAGAAGGAGGCGCGCAAGGCCGAGACGGCCCGCCGACGCAAGAACCAGAACGAAAAAAAGCTCGAAGACGACAAGGTGCGGCAGCGGCGTGGTCTACTGGCGGCCTGTTAATGGCGCTTCCTGACCTCTCCGCTACCCCTTCACGCCAGATCGAGACCGTCAACCGCTTGCTCAAGGCGCAGTCGACGCGGACACGAGCCAAGGCGCCGGCCGAGGCGCCGTCATCCCACTTGACGTCTCGCTCATCGCCGTCCAAAACGTCGCGCCGAACCGACGAAGAGGACGAGGGTCCACCACGCTTTTACCGGACGATCCAATCGATCCGTTCGGGCTCGTTCGTCAGCACACTCTCGGCTCCGGTCGACGAGCGCTATCTTGACGCGCTCAAAAGTGTCGGTCAGACGCTTGTGCCGACGAAGAGGCAGCGGATGGAGGCCGCTTGAACAAGAGGCGGCATCCTACTCTACGGCTGGGACTGGGACACTCTTCAAGCCCGCATGCCGTGCGATCGCCGTCAAGCGACGCTGCGCCTCCACCAGCCAACTTGCTCGCCTCCTAAAGTCGTCTTCGGCTCGAGCGGCAGGCCTCGCTCCGCACTCCTACGTATCGACAGCTTCCCTGCTCCCTGCCGCTTCGGCTTCATCGGCGGCCCGCTTGAGCCTTTTGGAAAGGGAGGGGGGACGCCATGTCCCGGCAAAGGCTTCTCGAAAGCTGCCTTTGCCGCCGTGCGCGTTCTTCGTCAGGGTCACGGCGCTGGACGTCAGTCAATGTCGGCCGATCCATGACCGCCGCTTGGCTATCGACTCATCTGACGAGCGCGCAAACAAAAGGATGAGAGAGGGAAACAAGCACATGAACGATAGTTGTTCTACAAGCTCTTTGTCGGAGAGCACACCCGTTCGCCAACCGCCACTGCCCCGCGCGAAACGCCTCGCGCTCACTCCATGTCCTCGTCCTCGTCCGAGTCGTCCTCGTCCGAGTCCTCGCCCTCGGCGACCGAAATTCTCGGCAGATCGAACGTCTGGTCGGCTCCGAGATACGAATCGCAGCTGTGAAGAGAATAAGGGGGTCAGCCCGGAGCAGCAAGAGGCCCGCTTGAGGTGGAAGCAAGGACGCACATGAGGTAAAGCTTCATCTCGTGGTCGCCGGCCGGCAGCGTGACGTCGAGCTTGACCTTGAGCTCGCGCTGGACCGTCACCTTCTTGATGCCCTGGAGCGTCTTGCCGGTCGCGAGGATGAGCCAGAAGTTGGGGAGCTTCTTGCCCGGGTAGAAGGGCGCGATGACCGACTGGTCGGCGTCATCCTCGTCCTCGTCGGCTTCGCGGTCGAGCGTGACCCGGACCGTGATCGGCGTCGAGGCGTTGTAGTCGGCCTCGTCGATCGAGTACGAGACCTCGATCGACGGGTAGGCGTTGACAAATTTAGCGACGTCGCGCCTGCGCAGCGGAAGGGGAGCAGGAAAGGTCAGCGACCAGCATCTGGTTCCGAGGGGAGGGCCGACGCACATCTGCCGCTGGTCCATTCGGAGCAGGTCGTTGCGCTGGTCGTCCTCAAGCTCGGTGATGTCGTAGACCGAGTCGACGTTAGCCTGCTTGCAGCGGGCGATCGTCGCGGCGTCAAAGTGAGGGATCTGCTTGAGCGGCGAGTCGGTCTCCCACATCGCCTGGATGCACATCTGTGAGAGGTCCATCGCGCCCAGGGCCGAGAGGTAGGCGTTGGACGACATGACGTCGACGCAGGCCGAGAGCAGGCTGATAACCTTGGTCAGGATCGCCGTCTGGTCCGAGGCAAGGTCGGCAGGGAGGACCATGCGCGAGAAGTGAGCCTGGAGCAAGACAAAGGTCTTAAAGTGGGGCGACTCGTAGTCCTGCTGCTCGAGCTTGACCGGGCAGCGATCATAGATGCGCCGGAGAACAAGGTCCTCGTGATGCCGGATCGGCACGTCCTCAAACTCGGACGCCGACGAGACAATTTCGAGCAGGCCCTTGAGCTTGGTCCGCTCGCTCAACGACATGCTGAAGATCTCGACCGTCACATTCGAGATGTAGTAGTCTGCCAGGGTAAAGGGAGATGAGGGTCAGCAAGGCTCATTTCCGCTTGGAGAATCTGGGACGTACAGGCGGCGATCATGCCGAGGTTGAGCGGCGAGACATCCATCTCGTCCTCGATGGCGATGCACTTGGAGGCGACGAGCGAGTTGAGCGTCTCCTCGACGAGCTCGGACAGGTGGTCCGACAGATGCCGGTGCGAGGTGCCCTGGAGGTTGTAATAGACGGGGTCTAGATGAGGAGGTCGGCGCCGGGGTGTGTCAGCTGCGAGCTCGATAGAGGAGAAAGCTCGCTAGAAACGCACTCTGCGACAGCCGGCGGTAGAACCACGTCCACGTGCACCAGTCGACGGCCTCCTGCTTGTTTTCGATCGTCTTGGCGACGATCTCGGCGTTAAAGTGGTCGTGGAGCATCGCCGGAAGCTGAGACTCAATCGGGAGCGCCTCGCTCAAGAACTTCTTGTAGAATTCCTTGCGCGTCTGCTGGACCATGAGGACGCAGCGGCTGCTCGCATCCTTGGTCGGCCGGCAGGCGCGACCCATCATTTGGAGCAGGTCGGCCACTGGGTAGTCGACGTAGCGATGGTCGCGACCGTTGTACGTCTGAACCGACATGATGATGACCATGTAGGCCGTCAGGGGAATGCCCCACGCCGTGTCCTGGATACAAGGAGAGAATCAGCAGGGCGAAGGCGGACGTCAGACGATTGAGCTCGCCAGACGCACCTTGCTTGCAACGAGGACCTGGATCGCGCCCGACTCAAAGAGGCGCTCGACGATGCGCTTGTCCGACTTGGAGAGCGCCTCGTGGTAATAGCCGATGCCGTACGCGAGCGTCTCCTTGAGACCGGCGTCCGAGAGCCGGTCGAGATGCGGCTGGAGGTCCTCCTCCTCGATATTGAGGAAGCGCTTGCCCTCCTCGTTGGCGAGGCAGTACGTCAGTATGTCGTTGGCCGTCAGCTTACACTGCTTGCGCGAGGGCACAAAGGCAATGACCGGCTTCTTGCCGGCCCAGTCGTTGACGGCGAGGTAGGCCGGCTTGGCCATGCCAAGCATGAGCGACGGGAAGTGCGGCGTGTCGTAGCTCTGGAGATGGATGTCCATCGGCAGCGGCCGTGTGCTCGGCGCAAAGTTGAAGACGTTCTGCGCCGAAGCGCCGATCCAGTCGCCGAGGTCGCGGGCGTTGGCAAGCGAGACACCACAAGCGACGATGCGCGTGTCGTTGCCAGTTTGCGAGGCGACGAAGCGCGTACGCGAGACGAGGACCTCGTACGCCGGGCCGACCGCACCGCTGCCGAGAAGCTGCACCTCGTCAGCGATGAGCAGACCGATCTCGGTGACGGCCTTGCGGATCGTCAGCTTCCATCGGCGCGAGAGGTTGTCCCACTGGGCGGGCGTGCAAACGACGACGTCGGCCCGGGCAAGGATACGGAGGTCGGCCGCCTGCTCGCCCGTGAGCGCGAGCACCTTCTTGCCGCCCTGGACATCGGCAAACTTGGCCGACCACTCGGCGACGCGGAGGTCAACCATCTCCGGGTAAGGCTCGACGCAGACAGCCTTCTTGGGCGTCGCCTTGGCCCAGAGCCGGAGGAGAGCAAACTCGGCGCAGAACGTCTTGCCGCTACCGGTCGGAGCGCCGACGAAGACGTTGTCGTCGGTCGTGTAAAGCGCCTGGAAGACCTGCGTCTGGATCTTGTTGAACGCGGGCACGTGAGCGTACAGACGCTCGAACTCGGCATTGTGGAGCGCCGCCGTCGGCAGCGGCTGCAGGTCAAGCAGCGGTGTGTGAGGCGGGAACTTCTCGGGCAGGATGAGGTGCTTGAACGAGACGGCAAGCTTGGTCTCGGCGTGCAGCCAACGGTCCGACGTAAAGTTGATGAAGTAGTTGGGCGGCAGCGGGTCGTGGATGGGGACCGTGAGCGTCATATGGTGCTCGCTCTTGTCCTCGTCAGCGGTGACATACTGCCGGCGGAGAAGGAACTGGTCGCGAACGAGGATGATCTCGCCATCGACGTCTTCGACCGTGACGTGGAAGAGCTGCGAGCCGCCGTGAAAGGCCTCGTCCCACTGGAAGTCGGGCGTGATCGTCAAGTCGATCTTGAGGAGCGACCGCGTAAGCGGCAGGACGTGCGCCTCGAGGTTGAGCTTGGGGAAGCAGTGGACGAGCCGGTGAACGAGCGTGCCAACGTTGCGGTTGCCAATCTTCTGAACGCCGATGAGCTCGCCAAGCTCCGGGGGCGAGAGGTCAAAGTAGCGGTGCCAGGGGAATTCCTTGCGCTCGGCACGGCGAATAATCTCAGCCGGGACGCCCTTGAACTGCCGGAGGGGCGTCAT
Organism: Cystofilobasidium macerans; assembly: GCA_014825765.1. Classification (NCBI taxonomy): domain Eukaryota; kingdom Fungi; phylum Basidiomycota; class Tremellomycetes; order Cystofilobasidiales; family Cystofilobasidiaceae; genus Cystofilobasidium; species Cystofilobasidium macerans. Next base: position 37,234 of record MVAP01000053.1, on the reverse strand, counting down.
GGCGCCCCACATGCGACGCTCGGCCATCTTGCACATGTCGAGCGCCGCCTTGGTCGGAACCGCCCAGTTGCGTCGGAGGCAGATCTCGAAGATAGCGCGCAGGATCCGGCCGGCCGACTGCTGGATGTAGACCATATCAGACAGGAGCGCGTAGCCGTCGAGCTTGAGACCCGAAATGTAGGCCTGGAGCAGAACATTGGTCTTGGCCGTCGGCTCATCGACGCCCTCCTTGACGGGGATCGGCACCCGCTCGAGCAGTTTCTGGAGCTCGAGCTTCTCCTCCTGCCGGACGGGGATGAGCCGGAACTCATGCGAGAGCGCAAAGACGCGGAAGAGCTCGAGCATGCCCATCGTCGGCCGCAGGTGCTGGTTGTAGATGGTCATCGAGGCGTACGTAACGTAGTAGTGCGAGGCGATCTTGCCTAGCTCGGTCGAGGTAAAGACGCCCGACTTGCGGTCATACTTGACGAGGTTACCCTTTTCGAGCATGACGGCCGCCGTGTGGATGATGTCGGCGCGCTAGCGAGAGATGGGCCAGGCGAGAGGTCAGTACGCTGCAAGTCGCGAGTAAAGTCAGAAGCGCACCTTCTGCTCAAGCGTCGCATCACCGTCCTGATAGTCGGCACCGACGCCGTAAAGCGCTGGCTCTTTGAGCATACGGACGTAGCTGCAGCAGCGATACAGGGCGGGGTCAGCAAGCGGACTGTAGGAGAGGCATAATCGGCGCGTCTCACAGATAGGTGTAGCCAAGCCACTGGACGGCCTCGTCGCGGTTGCGAACGTTGCCGAGGACGATCTCGGCGTTGAGGTTGTCGACCAGACGCGAAACGAACTGCGACTCAATCGGCAGCTGCTGGTTCATGAGCGACGCATAGTACGGCAGCTCCGAGGCGTTGGTGATGATGATGCCCTCTCCATACGTGTCGAAGCGGGGACGACCGGCACGGCCGAGCATCTGGAGGACATCCTGGGGCGAGAGTTCAATCCAGCGGCCCTTGTCGGGCGAGTAAACCTGCGTTCCCTTAATGATGGCCGTATGGGCCGGCAGGTTGACACCCCAGGCGAGGGTCGCCGTGCAGACGAGCACCTGGAGGTGGCCGTTGGCGAAAAGCTCCTCGACGTCGGCCCGGTCGACAGCACTCATGCCGGCGTGGTGGATGCCGAATCCGAACGGCAGAAGGTCCTTGAGGTTGGCGTCGGACGTGTCCTGCGCGGCCTGGAGAAGAATCTCACGGACGGCGCCCTCGGGCTTGACGAACTGGGTGATCGTCTCGCGATCGACGGCCATGTCGCGAATAAATTTCGCTGTCTTGGCGGTCTCCTTGCGCGAGTGGACAAAGACGAGCGTCTGCTCGCGCCCGGCGTACGAGAGCACTTTGTCGTAGCAGACCTCGTTCATGATCTGGAACCGCTTGAACGGCTTCTTTTCGGTGATGCCAATGAATTCTTGCTGGAGAGGGCACGGTCGGTACGAGCCGTCAAAGTAAAAGAGACCCTTGGTCTGATCCACCCGGAGGAAAGTGGCGACGTCGCGGTAGTTGGGCAGCGTCGCCGAAAGGCCGACGAGACGGACGTCGTCGCCCGTCTGCTCGGCCCGGCGGATTGTGCGCGAGATGATCGATTCGAGGACCGGACCCCGCTCATCGTGGAGCAGGTGGATCTCGTCAACGATGATGAGCCGGACGAGGTTCGTGTACGACGTCTCGGTCGACTTGCGCGTGATGACATCGTACTTCTCGGGCGTCGTCACAATCACCTGCGTCTCGGCGATCTGAGCCTTGGTTAGCTGCGAGTCGCCCGTGAGCTCGCCGACCTTGATGCCGAGGTACGCGAGCCGCTTGGTGAACGTCCGGACCTGCTCCTGGACGAGCGCCTTCATCGGCGAGACGTAGATGATCTTGAAGTTGTCGAGGTCGATCTGGCCGGTCGAGGCGTTGCGGAAGCCCTCAATCGCTCGCAGGATCGTCAGCACGGCGACGTTGGTCTGGCGATGAGCAGGACGCAGGTCAGCGCATTTTCATCGAGGAGGTGCCCGGCATCACGGCGAAGGGGTGACGCACCTTGCCAGCTCCAGTCGGCGCGCAGAGCAGAATCGGCTCGTCAGTGCCAAATGCGATCGGGTAGGCCTTAGACTGAATCGGGTTGAGTTTGGACGACTCGGTGCCAAAAGCCGGACGCGTCCACTCGGGGAGGTCGGCAATGTTGACGAGGTCCTTGTCGCCGATCTCGACCTTCTTGGGCGCCTGGACGAGAATCTGATCGTAGCCCTTGTGGCTCGTCTTCTTTGAACCCTTGGGCAGTGTAATTGGCTTGCGGTTCGAGTTGAGGTGCGCGCCCTCGCTAAAGATCATCGCGTTGATGTCGACCGTCTTGCGCGGCTGGAGGCCGAGCGCGCCAGGGGCAATCGTTGCCTTGGGCTTAGCTGCCTGCTTGACAACCCCCTCAGTGTCGACCTCCATCGCCTCGCCGTCGGCGGCCGCCTTACCGCCGGCGCGGCCGCCAGCGAGCTCGCGAAGGATCCAGGCAACGCCGCGCTCGCGCATCGCGACCTCGAGATCGGCGCGCTCGTCATCGCCCGCGCGAGCGAGCTTGGTGCACCAGACAATCTTGTCGCGGTTCTTGGTCAGAATGCGGACGAGATCAAAGTTGGCGTAGTCAAAAAGCTCCATCAGGCCGTTCTCAACGTCGCGCAGGTTGAAATCGGACGAGAGCGTCTCGAGCGCGGCGTTGGTAAGCCGGGTCGTCTCGACCGGGTCCGGATACGATTTAGCGACAAGCCGCTGGAGGAAGAAGGCGTCGATGTCGTGAACGGCGATCTCGTCGCTCGCCGCCTTGCCGGAGGCTGCCTTGGCCTTCTTGCGCGGTGCACTGTCGCCGAGCGTGATGTCGGCGTCCTCGTCGTCCTCGCCGGCGGGTTGCATCTCGGCGTCCTCGGCCTCGTCCTCCTCCTCATCCTCGGACGCCGATTCGTCCTTGACCTCACCCTCGATACCGTCCTCGTCTTCATCGTCGTCCTCGCCCTCGAACTCGACGGCGACACCCTCCTCGCCAAAGTCGTCGCGCTTGGCAACACCATCGGCCTCGTTGGCGCCGTCGCCATAGTCGGTCAGCTTCTTCGAGAGGTTGAGGAGCGTACCGAAGATATCGGCCGAGACGCGGCCAACAATATCCTCGATTTCGGTCTTTTTGTCAAACTCCTTGAGATCCTCGGCCTTGAGGATCTCGATGACGGTGTCAGTCGCCGATCGAACGACGTCGGCGGCCTGGTCGCCAAGCAGACGGTGGACCTGGCCGAGCACAAGCTCGAAGACCTCGCGCGTCTCGGACGTCCGCGGCCGGTATGAGACGCCCTCAAGATCTTGCGAGGCCTCGAGGATGTCGGCGTAGGCGCTCGACGTGGCAGCCGCCGACGTCGTCGCTCCTCGCCGGATTGCCCGCTCGTCCAGGTCAGCCGCCGTCTGGTTCGATTTGACCTTCTTCTTTGTCGTCGCGGGTGCGTCACCTGAGAAGAGCAGAGGAGAAAGGCGCGATGCAGGGTTAATAGCCGCAGGGCACGAGAGAGGAGAGAAGGCACGAACGGTGAAGGCGCGTGCCCATCTCTTTGGTGCTGATTCGACCAGCGAGCGATTCGGCCTCGCCGGTAGGCTCGTGATCTCTCCGCGTGACCTTGGATCGGTCTGCGCAAGCAGGGATGGGGGAGCAGGTCAGAGATGCCGAGCTGCCGAGAGCAGGCAAGAGAGGCCGGCAAGTCAGGAGGGAGCCGACGCACCCGTTTGGAGAACGAGGTGGCTCATGTTGCCATAGTTGTACTGCGACAGGTCCTGCCCGGGCTTGCTCATGCTGGGCAAACGGTTCCGGCGAGAAGCCTCGTGCGACTGGAAGGGGGAGGCGCTCTAGAGATGATTGACCTCGAGCAGGGGATGTGGCGGAGGGAGGTTGCCGCCAGAAGAGGGAGGTCGGAGGTCGACCGATGGCCGCTTTTTGAGAAGCGGAAAGAAGCGGTCGGCCTGACAGGAGAAGCGCGGACCGAAGAGAGGGAAGAGGTCGACCAGGCGATCGGATGAGCGGGAAGCCTGTAAGGAAGAGGGGTGGGAGGCAAAGGGCGACCTCGATGGGGCTGGCCTTCGCCTCGACACGGACGACGAGCCGCGAGAAAGACGCGGCCGAGCCCGATCCGCGCTCGTGCATCAGGCCTCCCGGCGGGTTCACGGTCGCTCACCTCTTGATACCCTACTCTAGCGCGCCCGGTCATGACACAGTACAAAGGGTCATGGGATCGCGACGCGTCTAAACAGCAGAGAGAAAAGGATCGAGAGAAGAACGTTCAACAGCCTGGCATCACATGAACAGGCGGGGGGCGGCGACCGAGGCATGCTGAGATCAGCGACCGCTGGCGTCGGCAGGACCAAATTGCGAGAGGTACGAGCTCCAGTCGTCCATCCTGAGCGAGTGATCTCTGGGATCAGCGAAAGTTGGGGCTCGGTAACCATTTGGAGAGAGGACGCACTCATAAGTTGCCGGCGCGCTGTCCCAGAGGCCAGGTATCGAGGTCGGTCCAGTCGTCGGGGGGAAGGGGCCGGTAGAGCCGCCGTTCAGACCAGGCGTGCCGAGCGCGCCGTTGCCAAAGAGCGAAACGCCGTTCTCACCCGGGGGCGAGAACATCGGGAAAGCGCTGTTGGCAAAGAGGAGGTCCATCGCCGCCTCGCCGCTGCTGGCCGCGGCCGAGGCGGCCGTCGTCGAGGCTGACTGAGGCCAGGACGCGCCGCCCGATGGAGGGATCGTCCAGTCCGGAAATCCGCTGGCAGCGGTTTGCGGCGGGGGGTTCGCGGCGCCCATCGGTGGAAATCCGAAGCCGGCTCCCGGTGGAAAGCCAGAGGCAAACGTAGGCGCAGCCGAACTGCCTCCGGCGGCCGCCTGGGCTTGTAGGAAGGCCGCAAATTGGGCCGGGTCGATGCCGGCCGCTGGCGCCCCAGCTTGCTGCTGCTGGCCTTCTGGCTCAGGGAGAGCCTGGCCAAAGAAGCCGAGAGTGACGTCGCCCGTCGAGCGGGGGAGCGTTGGCAGATGCCGATGCGAGACGATGTCTGCATCAATGGCCGGGTCGGGGAAGCCCGACGACGAGGCGGTCGACTCTTGAATCGACGGGGCGGGCGACGCGAGGCTCGTCGGCGAGTTTTGGCCCGTCTGATGGAAGAGCGTCTGCGCATGCGAGAAGTCGCCCGAGGTCTGCTTGCTGAGTCCGTTGCTACCGCCGCTGGGCGGCTTGCGCTGGAAGGGATGACCGTTCGTCATCGGCGCCGGCGCCGCAGAGAGGCCAAAGCTTAAGGCCGGCGGTGCAGCAGCTGGTACCGCTGACGAAGAGGAACCATTTGCGCCTCGCGATCGCTTGTGCGACGGCGGCACGGCGTTGGACGGGTCTGGCGTAGGCAGGCCTCCTTGGCTGGCCAGCTCGCGAAGGACGTCGCCAATCCGACCGCCGATGAACCAGCGCTGCTCAAATTTGGTGAAGAACGCCTTGAGCTTGTCGACGTCGACGCGAGCCGTCGCCGGATCGCCGATGCTGCCGCTCTTTTTGCCGCCCCAGATGTTGATTAGGAGGACGATGCCGAACGTCCAGGCTTGAAGGCCGACCGAGATCTCAAAGCCCTGAAAGCGTGGCCGATGCCGAGCTGTCTCGACGACATGCGCTCCCGACCGGGCAGCGTTGGTGCAGATGGCGAGCGACGGAAACGCCACCTTTGACGGCCGCGAAGACGATGGGATGAACGGCCGGTGGACGAGAATCTGAAATTTGGACGCGGAAGTAGCATGATTAGTTTGGTATGAGAGGCAGAGCGTTCGCGGCGCCGGTGGTAACCCACCTGGGTAGCATAGTAGGCCGAGTAGAGTAGCGCGCTCTGTTGCATGAAGATCTCGTCCTTGTTATGCGGGTTCCATTTTAGGCTGCGCGGGGAGTCAATTCGACAGCGAGATCAGACGCTGTGGCGCGAGAAAGAAGGAAGAGGCGAGGGCGCACTGGGCAGGGATGTTGTCGAGCCACGAGTTGAGGGCGGAATCCAGCTCGGCCACGACCTGCTGCTGGGCCTCGACAGAGTTGAAGCGTAACATCAGCTTGGCCCTGCGTTCCGTGTCAATAAGGGGCGTGTCAGCTCAGTCTGGGTGAGGAGCGAACACGGGCGTCGACGGCCACACTTGTTGATGCAGTAAACCGTCCGCAGGCAGTAGCCGTTGATCTGCATGAGTTTGAGCTGCGCAATGAAGCCCGAGATGCGGGATGGCTTGCCCGCCGGTTGGACAAAGTCGGTAGCCGGATCGCTCGTTTTCCAATACTCGTCGTCGACGTCGAGCGGATAATCGATGTCAATGTCCTCGTCGTGGATTGCCATCGGCCGGCCCATAATGCCAGCCGTCGTCCGGTCGAGTGCGTAGAGACTCCTGCAATGCGCGAAAGGAGTTTAGTTGCTGGTGACCTTTTGGATCCGGGGCCAGACGAGAGGACGCACCAGAAGGCCCGGCGCCAAAGCTCCGCCTCAGCCCTGGGCTTGGTTCTGAGGACGTGCTCGCGATGAAGACCGAGATCCTGCGAGCGATGAATCTCAGCACTGGGTCAGCAAGGGCGGAAGCCGCTGCGAGAGGCGGGCAGCTGGCAAGGACCCACGATGCAATTGCGGAGGCCGATGCCAATGAGGGTCCAGCCTATACGCGGATGGCAGCCCCCTTGGAGGAAGCTGGTCAAGAGCTGGAGCAAGACGGGGTCGTGATCAGGCAAGCTGATCCGATGCAGGCTCAAGTTGCGACAAGGACAAACCACCATGCTTTGCAACTCGTAGAGGTTTGGCGGCGCATTCCAATCATACGCTTCTGACATCATTTGGCCGATGAGCTGCCAGCCGGCCGAGTAGCGCCGGTAGATCTCTGGCGTGTCCGGCGGCAGGAGGTCGCGCGGCACGTACATGCGCTCGTCGCTGCAGGACCGGCTGCCGATCGCGAAGACGGTGAGGCAGAGGTGTCGGAATTCCTTGTCACGCTCGTACGTCTTCTCGGCGAGGTCGCGGCGGAACGTCGGCTCGTGGAGCAGCGGAAAACCGTGATGAAAGAGAAAGAAGTATTCGTCAACCAGCTTTGGCACAAGGTCCTCTGGCGGCCACGGCATGGGGTGCTCTGAGATGAAAATGCTGTTCTCCCACGGCGGCATCTTCCAGAAGAAAGCTGGCAGCAAAGGAAAGGTACGAGCCTGTCAGCGCGAGGACGGGTTGCCAGCGCGCTCTTATGAACGTGGACCCAAACGTACGTCGTCGGCTGGAAATGAGACCTTCAAAGAATCTGTCGGGCGCGCCCGCGTTGCCATACTTGTAGTCGCGTGCTGAGAGCAGGAGGTTGAAGCTCGAAGACTGAAGCCGCGGGTGAGGAGGCGAATCAGTAGGCCGCGACAAACGCAATGACTGCCGCATTCTTGACGCACTTTGCCAGTGAAACCGAGCGGGAGGTCGTCGGTGTTGTTTGAGAGTTGGACGTTGTGCAACGCCTCCAGTAGAGCCGTCTCCTCCTGATCCTCCTCTGCGTTGTCGCCCGAGCCCCGCTCAGTCCCGTCCTCGAGCCAGGGCCGGATGGCGTCGGTCGACGAGCAAGCCTGACTCGGCTGGTCGGCTGCGTTCAGACTGCTCGTCCGGCTGCTCGGACCAGGTCCACACCCAGCGCTGACGGGCGAGGTGACACGCGCATTGCCTGTCGGCTCAAATTGACGGTGGGTCGCCAAATCGAAGTTGTCCTTGTCGATGCGCGCACCGAGCTCGGGCGTGAAGTCGGACCCAGGTGCGAGCTGCGATAACGGACTCGTCAGAGTTGTACAGCTTACGGGCTGATGGAGTTATGTTACAAGGCGCACTCGGTTCAGGAGGTTTTCCATCCGTGCGAGCCGGGTCTCAACGCTCTCGATGTAGCCTTTCGGCTGCGAACCGAGGGCGCAGCGAGTCAGCCTCAACGCAACGCGACAGCGACAGAGATCCGCCATCTAGCCGACGATGACTCACAGGACCACGTTTCTGGACAGAGCATTTCGGAGAGGCAAGAACGACAAGGAAAGCAAAGACCCAAAGGTTTCGTCAGCGGCCGAAACGTCGTCCTACCAGGGTCGAGAGCCGACGACGGACCTTGGCTTGCTGGATGTACTGGCACTCCAAGCCATACTGCCGGCAGTTGGTACAGATCCGGTCATCCATTGACGGACCATCGCACTTGATCTGCAAGGGGGATCAAGGTGGAAGAACGGCCAGAGGGCAGAGTGGAGAGATTGTCAGCGAAACGGAACCATATCGCAGCCCGACCGCAGTCCCTCTTGGGCCGGGGAGCCCGGACGACCTGGCTACGACGCCCCCGGAGGACTAGGCGAAGAGGCAATCCTTCGCACCTTCTTGGCTCGGCACGAGTCGCAGGCACGGAGGCTCGCCCTTGGCGTCGGGCCACCCGCCGTTGCTGGGCCCTTGGTGCGCTTGCCGCCTTCATGCTGGCCGTCTTCCGATTCAGACATGGCGTTGAAGCCTAGGCTCGGGCGAGCCCGCGCGCTGACAGCTGCTGGCCGGAGGTCGAACCGAGCCGAAAGCTCGCGAGGTGAGATGTGCTTGCTTTGGTCTTTCTGCTGCGTAAGAAAGCAGCCGCAGAGAGTATGTCTGGCGGAAAAGATCTGTTGAGGCGAGAGGCAGGGAGCGAGTGAGCGTGCGGGTCCGTAGCGAGAGTCGGACGGGCACGGGGGAGACGGAACCCCCTCGTTCGAGCTTCGCCGCCGGGTGGAGGGCGACGAGCACACACTGACGCGGCTTCGGCCAGACGTCCGTCCCGTTATCACCGTTCGTCGCCATAGATCGGCAAGGAGCCGTCAACCGTCAACCGAGACAGCTTGTCCAAGACGTCGGCCTGCTGAATTGCCTGATATTGACTCACCTGCCGACCATGCATCGTGCAGCATGCCACCGCGGAGGGCCCGCTGACTCCTGTCAACCTCACTGGCATAACTCCCCTACGGCCGGACACTCCGGGCCAGATAGTCTGATCCAACTCGCAACGCATGCGATCAGCGGCGACGACCGGTACTGACGACGATCTGCCATCGCTGCCGCTACTGATGCTGGCATTGTCAGGCAGGTTCGCAGGTGTGTTTGTGATGTGGCCCTGCCCTGTCGACAAGAGCCGCAACAATGGCGGTGACTACCGTTATGACTGATGCCGCTCCTCGTCGAGCTTCGTCAAGACGACGGCACCGACAAGCAAGACCGGGGCGCCCGCAGTATCCAGCTTTCGCTCCGCTTCCGCTTCGCTTTTGCTTCAGTGCCATGAGTTGGACAAATACGTTCAAGGCGCGCTGGAATGCCGGACGGCCGCTGCCGCGTGTCCCGCGGCGACAGTGCCTCCGCGACGACGAGCACTCACTTCAACCCCTCCTTATCTCCCCCGTGATCTGGCTGACGTCAAGCGGCTTCAATGCAGGTTGGCCGCCTGACCTGATACCCCTCCGAAGCTACCTGACAGATTCTATCGCCTGATCCGCAGTCTGCACCCCCGTCGCCGGGCGCGTTAGTGCCGGGCTTAGCAGGGTCGACAGCAAGCGACCCGCTCATCCTCGAATCGTCCTCTGGACCACCCATCGACCTCCGCAACCCATCGCCCTTCGAGGCCGTACCCTCTGGTAGACGTCTTCCAGATGAGGCACGTCTCGTCGTCGATGCCTTCGTCGCCGTGCACGGGCTCTATCCGTCCGCCGCCCTCAAACATTCGCTCGCGTGCTATCTTAACATCGGCTCCCTGAAGCTCAAGAACCACCTCGTCGGTCGAAGGCGGGCCGAGACTGCCCGGAAGGCAGCTCTTCAAATTCAAGCCGAGCGCGAGAGAGAGGTTCAAGCCCGGGCGGCGGCGCTCGAGGCGAAGCGACTGGCGATGGAGGCAGAGCATGAACGCGCGATTCATCTACGAATTGAAGCTGAGTGGGAATGTATCAACGCCTCTCGGCGACGCCAGAAGGGACTTGATTACTACTGGACAACAGGCAAAATCTGGGTCGAGGGTTACGACATCGGCGACGTCCCTGTCCAACTCCCTTCACCTGAGCCCAAAACCAACGACGCCCCTTTGGACAAGTTTCATCTCGTCGATGACCTTTTCCGCCGAACCTTTGGACCGCCCGCACACCACTCGCCCGTAACCGCTATGGACGACTGGGCCTTCGCTCAAGATTCGCCTCAAACGCCCAGGCGCGCATACATCCCTCAGCTCGGTAGCACCCGGTCGCCACGCAGCAGTGTCCCGCCGACATTTCTCGTCGGCGTCATCTCGTCAGCGGGTCCAAGCCCTGTCAGATTCCCTCAAGTCGGTCTCGCGTCAGACCTCGGATCTACCTTCCGCCATGATCCGGCTTCACCGCACGCGGCCCCTTTCGCCCTCGGCGGCATGCTAGCCCATAGTTCGCTCTCCTCTGGTGAACCACAGTGCCGCACGCCATCCGAGATCCGGAGCCAGCTCAATCGTGCCTCATCGGCCTCGAGTGTTCGCCGGCGTCGATCGACGCTGTCCTTTGCAGCGGTGGAGCGCCCCCTGTCATTGCCAGGCGTAGCACGGCGCTCCATGTCCGCGGCCAGGCGAGTGACAGACGCGCGACAACGGAGCGAACTTGAACGAGGCAATCGGCGGTCAAGGTCCGGATGCTTGAGTTGATTGCGCGGCTGTTGCGTGATGTATGGTGCTGCCGCGATCAGCAGTCTTGCAGGAGCGTTCTCGTGAAGAACGCGGGACAGGCAACACAAGCGAAGGGCATGAAGAGGTACGCCGCTGGCGTTAATCGAGTTGCATTGCTGCTACGCCGTCACCATCCCCTTCATCCTCATCTTCATCCTCGTCTTCATCCTCCTCGTCGTCCTCGTCATCCTCGTCATCGTCGTCATCCTCTTCGTCCTCGCTCCTGACACCCTCGGCGCGCTCCGCTCCCTCAGGACCGTCAGCCGAGTGGACAGCGTCGCCTTCGGCCCTTGACTTGCCCTTGCCCGCTGTTGTCAGCTTAATCTTGAGCGGCTTGGATGAGCCGCCCGACGTCGGGGCCGACTTGGCCGCCTTCTTTGACCGCGGCTCTGGTCGTCGAGGGCCGTAGGTCCGGTAGGCTACAGAGGCAATGCGGAAACAGCGCATCAGCCGCGGTCGCAGGACTGACTCGAAGCGCTTCGAGTCGGACGAGCGAAACACTCACCTTCCAGCTGGTCCTCTAGCAGCTCGGCCAGCTCTTCCGGCCACAGGTCTGCTGCCGCGAGTGAACCGATCACATCCTGAGCCGAGATCGTCTTGACCGCCCGGGCAGTAGCATTATCGTGCGCGCCGGCGGCTGCAAGCATAAGAGCAGGTCGCAGATCAGCTAAGTGAGCCCTGCTTAAGGAGAGCGAAGAGAAGGCCAACCAAGGTAGTTGATGAAGACGGTCGAGCACTTGCTGAGCGCGCCAGCGACCTCCTTCTGCAGCTTGACCTCCGCCGGCAACTGCGGACGAGCAAGAGCAGCTGTCAGCGCTGCAATCAGACAGGCTGAACGATTAAAGCGCCACGTACTGAGCTCTTGACGAGCCGCGTGATGATCGACCGTTGAAGTTCGTACTGGTCGATGCCGTTGAGGATGGCCGCCTCTTGGCTGTCGGCCGTCTCCGGCGGCGGTGGTGCGCGTCCCATGACTGGCGGTGGTCAGACGGTGAAAGGCTACAACGGGTGAGGGAGTAGGAGCAGGCGCAGTGGGAGGGCGAGATCGTTCAGATGGGCGAAGGCGGACGGATGAGGGCGGGATCAGGTCGAGCAGTGGCTTCGAAGGGAGGACGCGACCGGGCGGCGGCGCGCGAGCCTCGACAAAGCGCAGGTGCGAGACGCCCTCTCACCAGCAGCGTCGTACGTACAGCAGGGCACTGCTGAGGGCGACTCTTCAACCGACCTGATCCTTCGCGGCCGTATGAGTCGCAAAACGCAAGCCGCTCATCCATCAACACATACACCAACCTTAAATGATCACTCAGATGCCCTCGCTCCAGTCTCGCGATGCGGCGCAAGTCATTTAGCGCGCATATTCTGCCGACCACCCCCAGTTGGCCTTTAACGTCCTGCCTTGTGCTGCCTTCACTTGCATTATAGCCTAGGAACCAGGCGTTCAGCGAGCGTGCTCGAGCCGGTTCGGCGTGGGCGTCATATATTCGAGAGGCGGGGTCTGGGCTCGATGCACTGCGGCCGACGGTTCCGCTGGCTTACCAAGCAGGTCGAAGGCGTGCTCGCTCCAAGTGGGTTCCCACGGACATCAATCCTCGACCTCATTGTCAGCGTCAGCGGCCCACGCCAGGCACTCAATCGCCCACCCTATATCACTCCTTCGCTCGTACAGCTCAGCAGCGTAAATACGCTCTCGGTCTCGCAGTTGGTCTCGCAGCTCCAAAAGTCTTTGACCGCAATGGCGTCCGACCCTCGCCCGACGGTCCTTACTGAGCCGTCGTCCTCGCCTGCGCACGGCGGCTCCGTCTTCAACCCCGTCACCGCCGACCGGTCATCGACCTCCTCCCTTTCCTCAGCAACCGCCCACCCGACGCCAACGCCGTCGCCGCTACCAGAATTCGAGCGCAGCTCAGAGGCGGGCGACGAGGTCCCACCTCCTAAAGGCGCCAAGGCGCGCGTCAGCCGGGTGCTCAAGTGGGTCGTCGGCTACGACGACGCTGCGCCGGGCACGATTGGCAGCTCAGACTACCTTCGCGAGCTCACGCACAACCCCTGGCAGCAGGTACGTCTTGATCGCGCGTCTCGCGCTCTCCATCGACCAATGATTGACCTCTTGCGACGTTCGTGCAATTCGGCAGCTCAAGGACTACCTCATTTCGGTGAGTTCGTCAGCAATATGCGTCGGCCGATCGAGGCCGCGAGCAACCTCCACTTGCGACGCGCGCCGCAGCAACTGACCCGTTGGCCTCATTCCTGACCGGCAGCTGTTTCCCATCATCACCTGGCTGCCCAACTACAATTTCACGTGGTTCGTCGGCGACCTTATCTCGGGCATCACTGTCGGTCTCGTCCTTGTGCCGCAGTCAATGTCGTACGCCAAGCTCGCCAACCTTGAGCCGCAGTACGGTCTCTACTCGAGTTTCATCGGCGTCGTGCGTGGCCTTCCTTCTTTTCACCGCTTCTACCAACCTGGTCTGACCCTCGCATCTCGTGATGAAGATGATTTACGCCTTTTTCGCGACGTCGAAGGATGTCTCGATCGGACCCGTCGCCGTCATGTCGCTTCAGACAGGTCGCATCATCTCGGATGTCATCGCTGAGCACGGCGACCGCTGGGCACCCGAAGTTATTGCGACTCACCTCGCCTTCATCTGCGGCTTCATCGTCCTCGCTATCGGTCTGCTTCGGCTAGGCTGGCTCGTCGAGTTCATCCCCGCACCGGCCGTCGCCGGTTTCATGACGGGTTCGGCCATCTCGATTGCCGCCGGCCAGGTCCCGGCCCTGCTCGGCCTAACCGGCTTTAACACCAAGGCTGCGACGTACAAGGTCATCATCGAGACGCTGCGGCATCTTAAGTTTGCCGACCTGAATGCCGCGTTCGGCATACCAGCCCTCGTCTTCCGTACGTTTGCATCGATGTTCGGGATCAGGGTTCATTGAGAAACTAACCGCTGCCGCTCCACCCGGTCTCCACAGTTTACGCCGTCAAGTGGGCTTGTCGGAGCGTCGAGACTCGCTACCCGCGCTGGCGCCGGGTGGCCTTCTTTACTGGCGTCCTCCGCAACGCGCTCGTCATCATTATCTTTACGATTGCAGCCTGGCGAGTAACCGTCCACCAAACCCAGCCCTACTCGATCTCAATTCTGAAGGACGTGCCTGCCGGCTTTCGCAACGTCGGCCTCCTCAAGGTCGACACCGAGCTGCTCAGCGCCTTCGCGAGCAAGATTCCCGTTGCGACCATTATCCTCTTGCTCGAGCACATCTCGATCGCCAAGTCGTTTGGTCGCATCAACGCCTACAAGATCAATCCCAACCAGGAGCTGATTGCGATTGGCGTCACCAACCTTGTCGGCGTTGTCTTCAACGCCTATCCGGCGACCGGCTCCTTCTCGCGCTCGGCTCTCAAGAGCAAATCGGGCGTTCGCACGCCTGCTGCCGGCTGGTGGACGGGCGTCTGCGTCATCATCGCTCTCTACGCCCTGACCGACGCATTCTACTTCATCCCCAAGTGCGTGCCTGTTCCGGAGACTGCGCCATCTCGTCCCATCTGACACACGCCTTCCCCTCCCCACAGCGCGATTCTCTCGGCCGTCATTATTCACGCCGTCGCCGATCTGGTGGTCTCGCCACGTGGGACGTTCGCCTTCTGGCGCATCTCTCGTCCGTCCCCCTACCTCTGGCAACCCAACGCATGTCACATCGCTGACTTCTCTGTCTCTCAACAGCGCTCGAGGCCATCATCTTTCTCGCGGCCGTCATCGTTAGCGTCTTCTCGACCATTGAGAACGGTATCTACGTCGCAATCGGCGCCTCGCTCGTCGTCCTTCTCTTCCGTATCGCTCGGCCCGGTGGCGCCTTCCTCGGCCGCGTCAAGGTCGGCGTTGAATCGCTCGAGGACGGCAAGGCTGGCCGGACCGTTCGTGACGTCTTCCTACCTTACGGCCACAAGAGTGGTGTGCACGTCGAGCCGCCGCCCGAGGGCATCGTCATTTACCGCTTCGAAGAAAGCATGGTCTTTCCCAACGCGTGAGCCCCTTTTGTTGATTCGCAGACGGGTGCGAGGCCTCGGCTGACATACTGTCGTCCCCCCAGTTCCTACCACAACTCCGCTCTAGTCGATCACGTCAAGGAGCACACGAAGCGCGGCAAGCCCGTCGTCGCCACGAAGCGCGGTGACCGGCCCTGGAACGACCCTGGCGCGAGCCGCTGGGGTAAGAAGGCTCCCGACACCGTCCAGGAGGAGAACGGCAAGAAGCCCCTGCTGCGCGCCGTCGTCCTCGACTTTGCCGCCGTCGCCAATCTAGACACCGTGCGTGCTTCTTGTAGCGCCTGCTCTGCGAATGCGTTTGCTGACGCTGCTCTTGTCTGCCCCTCTTACAGACCGGGGTCCAGAATCTCGTTGACACGCGCAAAGAGATTGAGCGCTGGTCTGATGGGCCCGTCTCCTTTCACTTTTCGGGCATCATTTCGCCTTGGGTCCAACGCGCGCTCGTTGCCGGCGGCTTCGGCACCGGTGACAAGGCCTGTGCTCGGCCCTGCGAGGTCGCGACTGTCACTCCGCACACGCAGGCCAACCTACAGTCGGTCCAGCAACAAGAAGCCGCCGACAATCTTCAGCGAAGTGTCACTCGTCGGACTGAGCGCGACGATGATATCCGTGTCCTGCGCGAGGTTGATGGCTCGGCAAGTAGCAGCGACGACAAGGCCGAGTACCACCACGAGTCATCAATTAAGCCTCCCAATCGGACGCGCGAACACAGCTCGAGTCCGAGCGAGTCGTCCGACGCGAGCACGCTGCTCGCTCCGCTAGTCTCGCTCACAACCCCATACTTCCACTTTGACCTCGAGGAGGCCGTCCGGGCGGCGACGGCTGAGTCGCGGCTCGAGCGACCTCAGTCGTTCAAGCCGGCCGACTTTAGTGCGCACTGAGGATCACCGCTGGCCGACCTGTTTCCCCGTGTCTTCTCTGTTCCCTTTGTATCGTTAGCGCCCTTCTCACTTGCCCTGCGTGTTTCGTGCGGCCTGCATGCTGCCTCGAGCCACCCATCTCCTGTTGTAGCCCTTTTCTCGCTTTTAGAGATTCCTACTAGAGTATCGCACCCTCATGCCCCCTTTCCTTCGACTGGCCGGTCGTTGCTGCCAAATGGTGAGCCTTTCGTTGAATGCTGGTGCGTCGTGAGAAGCCCTTCGCCGTGACCGGCTGTTGGATTCCGCGCACCCACGCAACCCACCGCTGGCAGTGGCCATCGTGAAACGTCATGCCAGATCCTTAAGCGCATTCTTGAACCATGACGAGACTTTCTTGGCCGTCTGCCCGGCCTTCTTGGCCGCCTCCTCGAGCGGGTCCAGCTCAGGCTCCTCGTCGTCGTACCGCACGTGGACCCTCGCCACGTCCGAGCTCGCCCAGCACTCGTCAAGCCCCTCCTCTTCAACCTTTGATGGTTCCCTCGACCAGCTCTCGACGTCTGGCCCGAGAAAGCCATAGTGCTTGCTAATGTGCGTGTAGGCGGCGCCGACGCCGGCCGAGAGGATGACGCTCCCCGAGGTGGTCGAAAAGTGGACGGGCCCGCGGAAGGACCGAGGGAGGACGACAAAAGCCTGCTGATGGATCGAGCGGACCGTCAAGGAGAATGGCTGGTCGGCCGGGTAGCGCTGAGCCTGATTTGTAGGCATCCAGACAGGTCAGTAATTGGGGGACTGGGAACGACGGGTCGCTGCGCAAGGGTCAACCGGTGGGACGTACGATCTCGGCCGTCGCCGTCCACTGGTCGCTCTTGCAGACGATCCGGACCCGCTCGCGCGTCTCGCCCTCCTTGAGCTCGTCTTTCCCGACGATACCGAGGACGGCCTTGACGCGCTCCTGTCGACTGGCGAGGTAGCAGTGGGCACGCTCGCCGGTCGCGTCGACCTCCTGCGCGGCCGTGGTCTTGGCCGCGAGTACGTCAGCCGACGGCGGAGGCTGATTGAGGTCGACAATATGAACGAGATTGATTCCCGTGTTGGTTCGCCACTGCGAGGTGTAGTACGACCGGCTGGCGCTGATCAAGGCCGGCGGCGGCGAGGTGTCGTCGTACGTCCGGGGTTGCTACATCGGGCCGCGCAGTGGGTCGCAGGTGAGAAGGGTCGCGTCAGCCGGTCGGTACTTCCTTGCCGACGAGCTATCTGCAGTAATGATATCAGCCGCGAAGACATTGGAGCGCACCTCAATGCTGCTCCGGGCCGACTTCATGAGCCCCCGACCCCAGCTCGAGCGTCGGCCCTGGACTGGGCTGGCCGGGACGATATTGTCGTCGTCGTCCTCGCTCTCATGATCTTGAACCGGCAGGACCGCGACGCCATAAAAGTTGTTGGCGACCTCGCCCTTGAGCGTCGGAGGGTTCTTGTCCGTGCTCATGGTATGGTCCGGGCGAAGAGGGTCTGAGGGCGGCCTGAGGCTTAGAGTACGTCGAGGTCGCTAGGCGAGCAGCACGGAAGCGGCCACCCCCGACGTCCACCCCGTCTGGCTGCCTTTGTTGAGTTTGGCCGCCCCTCTCAATCTTTTCGTCCTAGGTTCGTGGAGGTGCTCTCTGTCGCATGACCTCGCGACCGTCATCCTCGCTAATTCTATGTAGGAACGGTCTGCCCTCGTTTATCAGCTCCGTTCTCGACCGCTCTCTCACCTCACCTTCGCGCGCAGCTTCCCCCGTCGGCAGGCCTCAAGTCAACGTCTCGCCGGTTTCTTAGGGCTCTGCCTTCATATAACCTCGCATCTGATTGCTTGCTCTTACGAACTTGCGGAGATGTCCACCCCTATCACCGTCGCCCTTCACACAAGCTCTTCGTCGGCTGCCCGGCCGCCGAGAAGGGCACCCCGCAAGGCCGCTTCTAAGCTCAACTTTCAGTTCGCGCCGTCCCGACCGGCCGCCCAGGACCGCAATCTGCTAATCCTCCTACACGGCTTAGGTGAGTTCGACATTGCTCTAGGTCCTTCAAAATAATCTTGCTGAGGTCCGCTCGCCCTCGGTTTCTGGCCGTCTCGCAGGCGACACGAGCAAACCCTTCTTCGATCTCGGCAAGAAGCTCAACCTGCCCTCGACGTCGATCCTCTCGGTCGAGGCGCCGCTCCAGATACCTCTACTCGAGGAGCCAAGCTTCATGTTCTACCCTTCCTTCACCCTGCCCGACTTTTTGCCCGAGGCGCATCCAAACCCGTCGCGGATTCTCGCTGATCTCGATACGCTGCTCGACCACCTGACGGGTGAGTGCGGGTGGCCGGCCGAGGAGATCCACTTCCTGGGCTTCGGCCAAGGCGCGACGGTCGCCGGAGAATTCATTCTCGCCTACGGCCGATCGCATGCCAATCGTCGACTGGGAAGCCTTGTCAGCGTCACCGGCCCACTCCTCTCGCATCCGACAACGGCGAAGCAGCCGAATGGCACGCCCGTCCTCGCCATCCATCGCCCGGCACCCTCATCAGCCCTTTCCGCCGCGGACCTTGCAAGTCTCCGCAAGGGCTTCAGCGACCTCCAGGAGGTCAAGTTTCGGAGCGGCGAGGGTATGCCTCGCTCGGCTGATGAGTGGCGGGTGGTCATGACCTTCTGGGCCAAGCACCTCGCACGTGATGACGCCGGCACAGGGATGGGCGGCGGCGGAGAAATGTACGAGGTCCTCTCCGGCGGGCCAAAGATGACATGAGCCCTGGGGGAAGGACAGGTTGGGCGCCTGGCGCGTGATCAGTAGATTGGTCGCCAATTGTGGTCATCTGGCCAAAGTTAAATATTCTTCCCGAGACGGGGTCGAACGCATCTTTGTACAGTCTCCAAGGTTGTTGAAAGCGCAATGGATACAGTGACAGCGGGTAAAACATTTTAGAAGCCCCGGGCCTTGAGCGACTCGTACATGTCGACGGTGGTCTCCTTG
The DNA here is from genome assembly GCA_014825765.1 of Cystofilobasidium macerans. Classification (NCBI taxonomy): domain Eukaryota; kingdom Fungi; phylum Basidiomycota; class Tremellomycetes; order Cystofilobasidiales; family Cystofilobasidiaceae; genus Cystofilobasidium; species Cystofilobasidium macerans. Next base: position 18,622 of record MVAP01000053.1, on the reverse strand, counting down.
AGCGTGCGGTACTGGAGGCCGAGCTTCTCAGTCACCTTCTTTCCACTGGCGACGGCCATAGTTTTGGGGTCGTTAACCTCGTCGACGCGCTCGGGCTGGCCCTTGGGGATCCGGTCCTTGAGCTCAGGCGCGTGCTCGCGGAGGATGTCGGCAACTTCCTGCATGCAGTAAGGGCGAGCCGAGGTGATGAAACGGTTGTTGGCCGCCTCGGCCTTAGTGAGGGCGAGAACGTGAGCGTCGGCGACTGATGGGGGTAATATGCGCGGGTCAGCTGAGGCGGAACTTCCGGGGACCAAGACCTCTCACGCACCGTCGCGAACGTCGACGTAGTCGGTTCCACCTCCAGGAAGGTCCGACTCCTTGACCTGGCCGTTGTAGAGGCCGTAGAACTTGGCGACCGAAGTGTTGAGCTTGTCGGCCGAGTCACACTCGTGAAGGATGGGTCCGTCTGTACACAGAGGGTGCAATGTACAATCTGGTCAGTATAGAAAGACCTGCGGCTCGCGGCATGACGTTGATCTCGAGCCAAAAAGAAGACAGCGAGGGGACTGACAACTGGGGGAGCAACAGGACATTAGCGAAGGTACTCGACAGATGTCAAGAACCCGGAAAGGACTTACACTATGCAAGGGTTGATGGTAACAAGCTCGAGCGAGCCCTCACACTCCTTCCAAGCGGCCTTCTCGGCGAGACTCTGTGAGAAGGAGGAGAGCAGAGTCAGCCCTACGATCCACGTCCACCTTCACCGTTCCCTTGCTCTTACTTTAGAAGCCATGTACATGTCCGCCGGCGAGGCATCCTTGCCCTTCTCCTTGCACTCCTTAATCGACCTCTCGTTGACGTCGTCCTCAGTGTAGGTGTATGGCGCGTCCTTACCCGAGAGAATCGCCGCAACCGACGAGGTAACGACGACGCGCTTGATGTCCTTGTTGTTCTTCTTGATCGACTTGATGACGCCAATGGTGCCGTCGACGGCGGGCCGAATGAGCTCCTCGGGATCCTCAGCCTTCATGTGGAAGGGCGAAGCCTGTACATAAGAGAGGATGGCTTCAGCCGGCGGCTACGCAGGAGCGGTCTCATCCGCAGCATAGCGCACCGTGTGGGCGACAGCATCGACGTTCTTAACGGCTTCGTCGAAGGCGCCCTCAGCGCCGATGTCCTCAACAATGACATACGAGAAGGGCTTGCCCTCGAATTGCTTCTTTATGTACTCGCCCTGAGAGGGGGTCCCGCAGAAAAGTCAATGAAAGGTCATGTCGGAAGCCGACAGCCGTGACGCAAGGGTCTGTTCTCATACGGAACACACCTTCGAGTCGGACCGAACGGTACCGATGACCTTCATGCCAGCCTTGAGAAGCGAGTCGACGACATGGATACCGAGGAAGCCGGAGGCTCCGGTGACGAGGACCTAGTTTTGGGCGGGGACGTCGTCAGCGAGTTGATGCTCCAGGGATCGGAGAGCTCAAGCTGCTGTGCTGAGCAGCGGCCGCGGCGCCGCACTTTAGATCCAGAGGCGAGGGCAGCAGACGACATGATTGATATGTTGGGAGGGAAAGAGGAGTGGGGATGTGGGTTAGATGGAGAGAGGGAGAGATGGAAGGAGGAGTGCTATTGGAGGGACGGAGGAGAAGAGCAAGAGTGGAGGTTCGGTGGAGGGTGAGGTCGGAATCAAATTGATGATCGGATGACGAGGCACAGCTCCCGCTCGCGTGGCGATTTCGACAACTTGATCATCCGTGTGAAGGAGGGGGGGGGGGGGAGGGGTTCGGCGTGCGGACGACAGAAAGCGTGTTGGGGACAACGACTATATGCACCCGATGAAGGTCCCGGAGGATGGCAGGCGGCGAAGAGCAGGCGATGTGTACGACAACAGGCGAGCAACGATCGAGCCAGGGTGAGCGGTTGACGTTGTGCAGCACAATCAGGCCAAGGACACATTGACATCAGAACGCAAGAAATGACCGAGCTCAAGCTAGTGCCTTGCCCATGCGGAAGACTGACGCAGTAATGGCGACGTCTTGAACGCCGAGGCCAGATGGAAGAACGTCGAGACGGCCAGCAGGCGCGTCCTCGCCTGCTTTTTATTCATACGACCGATACCGAACGGTCAACGGTAAAGAAGAGGAGCTGTTCCGAGACGTTCGTCGGCAAGCGCCAATAGCAGCATGAGTCCAGCAAGAGAGTAGGCGAGGTCAGCGGAACGAGCGACCAGCGACAGCGGCTCCGACGTGGTCGGCCGCTCGCCGCGGCCAAGCGCACTTCAGACCTCAATCTCAGGACGCCTCGTAGACCGGCTGCAATCGAGGCAGCAGGCGGCAGACCGGACATAGCGGCTGCCTTGGGAGCGGCTATCGCACTGTGGACGAGCCAATCTCTACAGTATCTCAAGAAGGAGAGGAAGGATGATGACCGCTGAGCCGTCATCTTGCTCACCATCTCTTCCAGGCAGCCACGCCGCCCCCTCTCACCAACTTCCCGTAGTTCTCGCTAGGACTCAGACCAGGCAAACCACCATCACCACCACCCCTAAGCAGCCCCCCGCCATGGCCACTGACAGCTCTTCTCGTGTCGTTGTCCTTGGCTCCGGAGGTGAGATGCCCTATCTCGATCGTTTGAAGCCGTCATGCGGGCCGGGCTGACATGCTGTTTGCCCTATCGGCCAGTCGTCGGCCTCACCTGCGCCCTTGTCCTTGCTGAGCAAGGCCACTCGGTTCGCGTCGTCGGTCGCGACCTGCCTTCAGACACCGCATCGACAGCCTTTGCCTCACCCTGGGCCGTGCGCATGCTCTTTTTGCCTTAACCCGCTCATCACCGTCCCCGTTGACGAAGCCAATCGCATCCACCTCGCAGGGCGCAACTTGGTTCCCATACACGACAGATCCTCGTATTTGCCGCTGGGAGGCAGCAACATTGTCCGTCGGCGCCCTTTTTCGGATCTCAGCAGCGATGACTGACGCTTGCTCGACTCACAACTCACAGCAAGCGCTTTAAGATGCTTCAGCGTACTCACCCGGCACTTATCATGGCGCTGCCTATGGTCCGCTATGCGACAACAGAGGAGGGTCTGCTCAAGCATTGGTATAGGAGTCTTGTGCCCAGGGTACGCATCGGCTTGCCGCAGTCCTTTGCCGGTCGCTGCTGAAGCTGACCTCCGGATCTGCAGTACCGAGAGATGCCCGCGCCATCAACGTGCCCGTCAACGACCAAGGCGGCGGCGTTCGACTCGTTCAGCGTCAACGCGCCGCAGTATCTGCTCTGGCTTCAGGGTGAACTGGCCGCACGCGGCGTCCGCATTGATCGGCGCGAAGTCGGTTCTCTCGATGAGGCCTTCGCCTGCTACGAGGGCGCGGCCGTCGTCGTTAATGCCACCGGCCTCGGTGCAGGCACGTTGAAGGGCGTCGAAGACGCGCTCGTTGAGCCGATCCGAGGCCAGACTCTGCTCGTCTACGCACCCAACGTGACTGCCAGCATCATGGACTCATCGTCCGACGCCGAGAGCTTCTACCTGATTCCTCGTCCGGGGGGCGAGGTCATCCTCGGCGGCTGTTACGACACGGGCAGTTGGGACACGACGGTCGATCATGCGCTGGCAAGACGCATCCTTGAGCGGTGCTACAAGCTTGATCCTCGCCTATCAGACGGTCAGGGTGTGGATGCCGTTAAGATCATCCGTCACAACGTTGGCCTCCGGCCCTCGCGCCGAGGGGGCCCACGGCTCGAAGCCGAATCTCTTAGCAGGGGCCGCAGGGTCATTCATGCATATGGTTTGGGGAATCGCTGACGAGGTCGCCAGTCTCGTCGGCGGCGGGTCATTTGACGCCAAGTCAAAACTTTGACAGTCGCTCCCGGCTCTTTTATCGCTCGTCCCGTTGTACCCATGATCACGTCTCAATGCCACTGCCTTTGTGGCACTCGCCTCGTATGGCTCTCTGAGGAGAATGGCCAGTTTTGGTATCGCGAATGGTCGCGTCGACATGTGCCCGAAGCCAGGACGCGCTCGACGCGCCTGTCTTCGCCGCCGAGCGCCAAGCTCCGAAGCGTCTCTCAACCTCTACCCTGACCTTCGCATTGGCCAAGACCCACTGCACCAACGGCCAAACCCTTCTCTCTTTCGCCCTTCGCTTCACACGTAGCTCGCCAGAGTTCACCTTGCCCCCTCTTCCTGCTCCCGCTCCCTACAAACTCCCGCTCCCTACGAATGAGCCGCACGCCACCCCGCGCGCCGTCGGCTCGGTCACGACCCGCGTCGCCCAGCAAGTCGCCTTTTGGTGGGGCCGCCAACCTCGCCGACCGCTTTGCCAACGTCTCGATCGCCTCGACAGACGCTGGCGGAGGCGGCAAAGGCTCGTATGCCGCTCCGGACAGGTCCGTTCGATGCTTCGCTCGACGACTACGACCTCGTCTTAGCTGCTACATGCTGAGCCCCTCCTACTTTCCGACCTTGCCGCTCCCAGTTCCAACGTCTTCTTCTCACGCTCGAAGCACGGGTCGACCTCGACCGAGGCGGTCGTAGCATCAACCAAGCCACCTGAAGGCGGCACGCTCGCGATCAGCCAGGACCTCGGCCTCGGCGGTCGATTTGACTCAGCGGCCAGCGACCGCAATAACGAAGGCGCTGACCTCTTCCGCAAACGGGAGCCGCCGTCCAACTCTATCAAACAAGTGCGTCCCAGGACTGCTCAGGAAGCTCACCAAAAGCTTCCTTCTTTGGACTATTACGAGCGAACAAACCAATCATTCTGCCTCAGCAGTCGTTTGGCCATGGCGGCATCGTAGCAGCGAGCTGACTAGCCTACCTTGTCTGCTACTTCCCTCCCCGCATCCAGTCGGACCGCTTTATCCCGCAACGGTCAGCCAAGTCCTCGGATGTCCCGCCACCGCTCTCGGCGCACAACGTCTCGGTCGCCGGCTCCGACCTTTCGACCTCGTCGGCTTTTCTCCAGCCCGACGCCGACCTGCTCGATCCGACTGCGCCCGCCAACACGCGCATTCTCGCCTTCTCGCAGGCGCCGCCCTCCGCTTCCACCTCGCACGACCTCTCGCACGCCCAGCTGAGGCGGTACACCAAAGCCCCTGCATCGGCCTCGGGCGCACCAGCCGGCGTGGCCGGCTCAAAGATGGACCCCAAGCACCGAAAGCGAGCGATCCCGACCCGGCCGGAGCGCGTCCTCGATGCGCCGGGCATGGTCGACGACTATTATCTAAACCTGCTGGCCTGGAGCAGCAACAACTTGGTTGGCATCGGCCTCGGTGAGGGCGTCTATATCTGGAACGCCGAGAGCGGCGGCGTTCAGCAGATGGGAGAGTGCGTGGACTTTGCGCTTAGGCCTTCACGCCCACCTCAAACCTTCGCACTGACATAGACATGCGTCTCGTCCGCAGGCCGGATGACGAGAGCCCGCAAGTGACGAGTCTGACGTGGGCTGGTGATGGAGCCTACCTCGCTGTCGGTAATGACCGTGGCGAGGTCGAGGTCTGGGATGCCGAGACCAATGTCAAGCTGCGGACGATGGGTGGCCATGCGGTGCGCCTTACATTCCTCCCTGGTCGAACCAGAAGACGCATGCACCCAGAATGACTACTGCGCCCAAAACTAACGTTTTGCGATATTTTTCAAAGGCCCGCGTACCGGTCTTGTCCTGGCACGGCCACCTGCTCTCATCCGGCTGCACCGACGGCTCGATTCATCACCACGACGTCCGTGTCGGGCGCCACAAGGTTGGCGAGCTGCTCGGCCACACAGCCGAAGTTTGCGGCCTCACCTGGCGGTCCGACGGCCAGGCCCTCGCGAGCGGTGGCAACGACAACGTCGTCAACTGTTGGGAGTGCGTCCAAGGTAGTGGCTGACGATGTGCTCATCCCAAGCTGACCTGTCTTTGGTGTCTTCTCTGCACTCTCGCCAGTGCTCGCACGGCCGGCACCGTCAGCTCGAACGACTCTGGCAGTGGCGAGCCCGTCACCCGCTCGATGGCTCGATGGACAAAGCGGCACCACACGGCGGCTGTCAAGGTGCAACGTCTCCTCCTCTGCCGCAGCCTGGGCCGCGCGCTGACACGCCCGATCGACCTCCTAGGCGCTCGCGTGGTGCCCATGGCAGACAAGCCTGCTCGCAACCGGAGGCGGCACGGGCGATCAGAATATCCACTTTTGGTCGGCAACGACCGGCGCACGCATCTCATCGCTGCCGACCTCGTCGCAGGTGACGTCGCTCATCTTCTCACCCCACTCGAAGGAGATCTTCTCAACCCATGGCTTCCCGAGCAACAACATCTGCCTGTGGTCGTACCCCTCGCTCCAGCAGATTTGGGAGGTTCCTGCTCACGACACACGCGTCCTTGCGAGTGCCCTCAGCCCTGATGGCAGCACGGTCGGCACGGCAGCGAGCGACGAGAATCTCAAGGTGCGAGAAAACGCCAGACCTGCCTCGTTGTTGCCTTACCGCCGCGGCCGCCTGACAGTTGCTTGTTCGCCGTCCTGCCCAGTTCTGGAAGATTTGGGACGCCAGGCCTGTCGGCAAGGGCAAGGGTGGCGCTCCGGACGAGGATCACGAGATGCATGGCGGGGCGACGAGCAAGTCGGGCAAGACCGGCGGCGTCAAAATCCGCTAGCGCGACGCTTTCGAGCCCTTCTCTGCTTGGCCGGCTCTGACCCCAACTTGATGCACGACCTCTTTACGACACTAGATTGAGTGCGCGGCGACGTTGCGCACTAAATAGAGAGGTGCTCGCCAGCCAGGGTTCAAGGCGTCATAGACCGGTAAAGACTAGGTCCAGAGAAAGCGGAAAGGCGAAAAGGCGAAAGGAGGAGCGGCCGGAGCGTGAAGTACAGCGAGAAGACATGACACGAAAGGAGAGCGAGAAGGTTCGTGAGGGAGAGAGGGGACCTATCGGCCGACAAGTGGCTTACGGCCCGGCCTTGAACGACCTTGGCTCTGGCTCTGGCTCTCCTGGACGTTGCTCAGGTCAAAGCTCTCGCCGTCGGCCTCGTCATCCTCTTCGGCAGCCGTCTGGTTAGCTGTAACGGCTGCCTTAGCGACCCGACGCGAGGCAGGGACGTTCTCCTTGTCGCCGGCGCTGCTGACGGTCGACCGGTTGGCCGCCGGAAGCGACTTGCGACCGCCATAGTTTGCGTTGGCCGAACGCGTGACGGTCCGCTCGACGGTCGAGGTACCGTCGACGAACTGGGAGGGCGAGGAGGGAGAATTAGCTGCCCTGGGGACCTATCGTTCCAACGTCATCCAGTTCCAGCGCACCTTGGCCTTGAAGAGAACGTTGGCATTGGTGAAGAGCCCCTCCTTGAGCGAGACGACGATGAATTGGCTGCCCTTGAAACGGTTGCGGAAGAGTTGACCAATGTGCTGCGTGTGCGACAGGTCGAGCGCGGCGTCGATCTCATCAAGGATGTACATCGGCGCCGGCTTGAACTGGAGGAGCGACATGATGAGTGAAAGCGCGATGAGCGAGCTGCAGTGCCAGTAAATCGGTTGAGGCGTCAGCGGGATCGTCTTGAGCCAGCTGGCATGATAGGGCCGTACCGCTGACCGCCGCTGAGCTCGGTGAGCGACTGCTTCCAAACGTTGCCGAGCCGGATCTTGACCTCGAGCCCCTCGGTGATGTCCATGCCCTCGGGCGGCTGAAGCTTGGCAAAATTGCCGGGCAGGAGCTCGGCAAAGATGGCGCCGAAGTCGGTGTTGACCTTCTCCCACGTCGTCCGGAGCGCGTCGCGCTTGTACTGATCGAGCTCGCCAATCGTGCTCTCAATCTTGCCCTTGTCCTTGAGAACGGTTGCCATCATCTTCTTGAGCGCCGCCTCCTTTTTCTCAACGCTACGCGGGACGGAGCACGTTACTCAGTGGGCGGCCGAGTTTGGAGGACCTCTATCCACGTTGTCTAAGGGTCGCGCACCTGTCGATCATGTTCATGACCTTGGGGTTGATCTTGCGTTTCATGCCCTTCTGCTGGTCCTCGAGTTCAGCGCATCGGTTGCGCGACGTGCCAAGGTCAAAGTCGGCAAACTCAAACACGCTCCCGGCCACGCCAAACGAGCTGCCGTTCAGAGTCGAGGACGAGGTGAGGTTCAGCAAGACTTGCGGCCCCCGAGCGCAAGAAAGCCGAGGAAGGAAACGCACCGCTTCTCGTCGCGGATCCAAGGGAATTGGTGCTCGAGGTCTTCAATCTTCTTCGTCCACCGCTTCTGGTCGGCGACGTGCTGCTGGAGTTCGTGCTCGGCTGCCTTGATGGCCAGCTCGGCATCCGAAATCTCCTGCCGCTTGTGCTTGATGTCGCGCTCGAGGTCGGCGAGCTCATTGTCGAACGAGGCAAGCGCGGCCTGCTCCTCCTGGAGGTTGGCCGTGGCGCTGGCAAAGTTTGCCTGAGAGAAGCGGACGCAGCACCGACCGTCAGTTTCCTATTGTCTTTTCGGCTCGGAAGAGAAAGACCTCACCTCGAGCTTTTTGAGCTTGGCCTCCATCTCAGTGAGCTCGGCCCGGCTCTTGGCGACGCTGTCCTCGGCCTCGGCCCGCTCGGCAGCGGCCGACTCGATGTCGCCGTCGACCTGCTCGAGCTCCATCTCGGCCGTCTGGAGGTCCTTGTGCGCTGCCTTGGCCGTTGCCGTCTGCTTCGTCAGCGCCTTGCGCTGGCTCGCGATGGCCGCCTGCGCAATGTGTCACAGTTGGAAGCGGACCCATCAGTCCCACTTGATCAAGCCCTCGGCAGCGGACCGAGGTGAGCGGGAAGCCGCACCTTGAGCTCGTTCAGCTTCGAGTCCTTGTTGCGCTTGAAGTCAGCCATGTCCTTCTCGAGCCGCTTGATGTCCTCTTTTGCTTGCTTCTGTTTCTCCTTGGCCGAGGCGATTTCTTTCTTCCCAGTAGCGACGGCGGCCTCAAGCTCGGCGACGTCCGCGACAAGCTGTGCGCGAATGGACTCGGGATCAGCAAGACGACCCCCTTTCAAGGACCCAACGGGGAGCAAGGAGTGATAATGGAGGGACCGACCCTCGCCGCGTTGGATCCGCTGACCTGCTCCTCGAGTAGGCCAACCTCGTGCGTCTTGACCTCGAGCTCGCGCCGGGCGGCCCGGACCTGATCGACCGCTGCCTGCTCCTTTTCGAGCTGGCCCTCGACCTGGGCGAGCTCGGCCCTCGCCTCGGCCAGCTCGCGCTCGACCGCCCGGATCGCCTGGACCTGGACGAGGACGCCGCCGGTCCTCGGGGCGGCGCCGCCCGAGAGGGTCCCGCTCGGGTCGTAGACGTCACCCTCGAGCGTGATCGACTTGGTCAGGACCGCCTTGTCAAACGTTACTCGCTTGGCCGCGTCCTGGTCGGCGCAGACAAAGGCGCCACCAAAGACAAAGGCCATCGCGGATGAGACCTCGGCCTCGTAGCCGACGAGCGAGATGGCCGTCTGGACCCGGCCTGGCGCAAGCTTCTTGGCCGCGTTGACTTTCTGCAGAAGGGAAGAAGCACACGGTTGACCGGAGGAGACGGGGCGTCAACGTCTTGGCGCTGCCCTCGACCCAAGGACGCCCTTCCCCCCTTTTGCGGCGCCGACGTACCTCCGGATGAATCGTGGACGACTGGATCTTGTTAAGCGGCAGAAGAGTCACCCGCTTCCTGAGGCTCGACTTGTTGCCGAGCAGGGCCGAAGCGACCTTCTCATCCTCAACGATCACGTTAAACAGCTTGCCGCCGGCGCAGACTTCGAGCGCGGTCGCTGAGCCAAAGTCTTGCTCGGCCAGCTCGACCAGGTTGGCGACGAGGCCCTTGACCTTGGTCCGATCAAAGTTGGCGTACGGGTCGCCGAACGTGAAGTCGGTCGAGGCGAGGCGCGACTTCAAGCCGTCCCGCTTCTGTGGGTTTCGCGCAGGGGCGCCCGGGAGTAAGGAACGCAGATCGTGTCAGGGACGCACGAGCGGGTGGATTGAGAGGGGGAATGGGGAGGGGAAGGGCTGAGAGGAGAGGGAGCAAAGAATGCTGCTTTCAGAAACTCGAGGGGGAAACCGGCGCACCTCAAGAAGGTCGTTGATCCGCTTCGAGACATCAGCTTTGCGACCGAGCAGGTCGCGCTCGCGCGCCTCGTCCCGTCCAAGTCGCTCGAGCGCCCGCTCGAGCTCGGCCTTGCGCTCCCTCGCCCGATCGAGCTCGGCGCTCAAGCCCCGGCCCTCCTTGTGCGCCCGAGCCGCCTTGGGGCCGAGTCGCTCGAGCTCGCGCGAGGCATGGTCGATCGCCAGCTGGGCCTGGTCGGCCCCCGTCGTCGCCGCGCTCAGGCTCGCCCGGGCCTGCGCCAGCTGACCCATGTAGCCGCCCGAGGCGCCACCGGCCGGGTCGTCGGCCCCGGACGAGGAGGAGGCCGAGGCGAGACCGGTCAGGAGGGTCTGGAGGAGCTCCTCGTCGGCCGCAAGCGAGGCGGTCGACCGGTCGACCGAGGCCTTAAGCGAGCCGTACGACTTGGCCGCCTCCAAAGCACGGGTCGCTCGGGCGCCTCGCGACGCGCGAATCTTGTGACAAGGACGAGAAGAATGACGTGCGCGGACAAGCAAAGGATGGGCGGGCCAAGGAGTGAAATGAAAACAAGGATAGGGGGGTGGGGGGGGGGAGGTGCGCAAAAAAGTCGTTTGTCGTCAACATTGGATCCTCTCGGTCCCTGCCCGTTGCATGTTTGACTCAGGGGTCGTAAGGACCAGGAGGGAGGAGGACTGGAAGGGGGTTCTGGGGTTGGGGGAGAGAAGGGAGGGGGTAGAAGTGGGCGCACCTCCTCGATCGCCTTGCCGAGCGCCTTAGCCCGCTCAAGCTCGTCCCCGACGACGCGATCGACCATCTCGCGCTGGGTCCGAACCTTTTCAATCTCGAGCCCGGCCGCTTTGACGGCGTCGGCGAGCCGGCCAAGCTTGCCGCCTTTGGCAAACTCCTGGAGAAAGCAGGGAGTCGGGATGGAGTTGCAGAGGGTCAGATGAGAGGAGATGCAAGCGGCCCGAGAAGTTTGACGTCGGGAGGGGCAAGGAGAGGAAGCTTTGAAAAGGTGGAGGGGAAGGAACGCGAAGAAGAAGAAGAAGAAGAAGAAGAAAAAGGATGTTCTTTCTCTTTGGAGAGGGGCGAAGAGGGTAAGGAGGAAGAGAGGCTCTTAGGAGGGAGGGGGAGAAGAAAGACTCCTCGCGCACCTTGTCGCGCTTGGCAAAGACGGCGGCCCGCTCCGCCTCCATCGCCTCCTTCTTGTCGGCGAGCCAGCCGACCCTTGCTCGACCCTTGTCGACCGCGCCTTGCTTGGCTGCGCTCTCCTTGGCGGTCCGCTCGGCCCGGCTCGAGGCCTCGACCCACTCGGCCGCCTTGACGAGCCGCGTCAGCCGCTCGAGCTCGGTCGTCGTCTTCTGGAAGGCGAGGAAGGCCCGCTTCTCGGCTCGGAGCGAGTCGAGCTTGGGTGTGATCTCCTCTTTGAGGAGCTGGTGAGCCGGCCGGCCGCAGGATAGTGTCGGGGGGAGGGAGGACAAGGTGATTAAAAAAGGGGGAGAGGAGGAGGAGGAGGAGGAGGAGGAAGCAGGGATAAGGGGCCAAAGAGGGTAGAGACAGAGGGATGAGAGCGGGGGAAAGCAAGGGTGTAAGGGGGGGGGGGGGAGGGGGGGGGGGGGGGGGGTAAAGGAGGGTCAGCGAAAGAGGATCACCCGATCGAGCAACAGTATGATTCGAGCGGCGCGCAGAAGAGGAGGGCGGATAGGGGACCGGAAGAGGGGGAACCACGTACGGCGTCCATCTCGGCCACCTTCTTATCCTTCTTACTCATCGTCTTGATCGCCTTATCCTTGCGCTCCTCAAACATGCGGGTCCCACTCGCCTCCTCGACCATCCCCAAGATCTCCTCGGGCTTCATGTTGAGCACCTTGGTGATCTTTCCTTGCATGATGAGAAAGTTGGGGTTGTTGATGTTGAGTCCGACCGACTGGAAGAGGGACTGGAGGGTGACGAGCGTCGTCTTGTGCCCGTTCAGCATGTACTTGGTCAGCCCGCCGACGGCGATCTGTATCCCGGGGAGTAGAGGAGACGCCCGCGCGAGCGCACAGGGAGGGAGGGGAGGAGGAGGGCGGGTGTCGCGGGGGAGGAGAAAGGTCAGCGAGTGAAGCAATCTCGACAAAAGGGAAGCGGTACGGTATCGGCGGTGGTATTTCGGTTCTCAGAAGAAGAGGTGGTCCCTCGAGCGGAAAGGAAGAGGGGGGGGGGAGGGTTGCAAGACGGCTGGCGCCATTTCCCTAGAGAGGGTTTTCCTGGGAAGCCTACTCATTGCCCCTTTGCCTCATCCCCTCCTTCCCTCTCCCCCCCTCGTCCATCGTCCGTCTCAGTCGGCCGTGCGTCCGGTCCCGTTCGTGCGCAGAGGGGATGGTTCTCCTCCATGAGGATGAAGCAGGGAAAGGGGGGGGGGGTTGACGCGCGGGTGGGTCCAACCCCGGCCCGAGCGAGCGGACGAGACCCAAACCCGAGCGAGCCCGACGCCTGACGCACGAGGGAGAGAAGCAGGACCTTGAAGGGGCGAGGTGCAAAAAGGGGGCAGGGAGGGGGGGGGGGGGGGAAGGGGGGAGAAGAACCAAAGAGGAAGGAGAGGGGAGGGGCGGACGAGGGACCCCCGGACGCCGGACCCCGTTCAAGAGGTCGTACGCTGGGGTCGACAGCGACGACGAGCGAGCAAGCGTCGGGGCCCGAATGACGAAGACAGGTGACCCCCCTCTCTCCCCCTCCCCCACCGTTCCTTTCAGAGAGGAACAAGGGAGGAGGGGAAGCCATTCAAGGGACGTCCCCCCACCTCCTGGCCGTCCCGTCCGCCTCCGCCTCTTTCCCCCTCCCCTCCTGCCCCTCCAACGATCACGTCCGTATGGGAGAGCGAGTCCCTCCTCCGCCAGCACAGATGGAGTGTGAGGGAGGGGGGAGGGGAAGGGGGGAAGCAAGCGAGGAGAGCCAGTCAAGGGACGTGTCCCCTCCCCCCCCCCCCACCCCCTTCTAGCCGGCCCGTCCGCCTCCGCTCCAGCCTTCCTTCCTCTCGCCTGGCCTCCCCCCTTCCTTCCTCTCGCCTGGCCTCCCCCCTTCCTACCCACCCTGACAGCATGCCTGCGGCCATGGAAAAGCAACTTTCTCCCTCGCCCGCCCGCCCGTCCAGCCGCTAGGAAGCGAGAGAGGAAAGGAGGCAAGGGGGGCTAGAGAGGGGTCCTTGGCTGTCGGACGTCGCGACTGAAGCGAGATGTCGCGCGTGCGACCCGTCCCGTCCCGTCCCGAACCGAAACCAAACTCGATCGGAGAGAGCGAGAGAGAGAGAGCGCGAGCGCACGACGACGACGACGACGACGACGACGGGTGGACGCGATCGCCTCCTCCCCTTCCTCCTCCAAACGGTGGAAGGGAGAGGGGATCCTCCAAGCGTTGTCGGTCGGGATCGGACGACGGACTCCATCCTGGACGTTCTGAAACCGAACCCTTGACCTTTCAAGGGGGAGAGAGAAAAGGCGGGAAGAGGTGGAAAGACTGACCTGCCTCGTAACGGTGATCGTCTCCAACCCTTCGAACCCAACCGGACTCGTCTCCCTCTCCGAGTTGTCAAAGACGACGGTGACGCTCGCTTTGGTGACGCCGGCCTGGCCGCGCTTGTAGATGAGGTCGAGGAGGTTGGATGCTCGGACCGAGGTGAGCGTCGTGAGACCGAGGGCGAAGACGATGGCATCGAGGATGTTGGACTTGCCTGTGGGCGGGCGGGCGGGCGAGAGCGAGAGCGAGAGCGAACGAGCGAGGACGAGGGAGGGCAAGGGAGCGAGGGAGGGCGAGGGAGCGAGGGAGCGAGAGAGGAGCGAGGGAGCGAAGGAGGGCGAGGGGGGGGGGGGGGGGGGGGGGGGGGGGGGGGGGGGGGGGAGAGGAGGGGGGGGGGGGGGGGGGGGGGGGGGGGGGGGGGGGGGGGGGGGGGGGGGGGGGGGGGGGGGGGGGGGGGGGGGGGAAGCGAGAGGTCAAAGAAGTCAGTTTAAGGGGTCCCACCGGACTCGGCTGAGGTGCGAGAGTGAGGAAGTGAGCGGACGGGAGGAGGAGGGAAGGTGAAGGAGGGAGTTGCGTTTGGCAAAGAGGCGAGACGAGACGAGACGAGAGGGTTTGGAAAGGCTCGATCGGTTTGGTCGCGTCCGTCCGTCGATGAGCTCGCTCGCTGGCTGGCTCGGGCAGGTAAAGGTGGACCGACGGACGGACGACCCGGCGAGGGAGTGTTTCCGCCTCGAACGAGGGAGGGAGGGAGCTGGCTGGCTCTTGCGGGCGGGCTGGACCGGACCCTACCAGAAGGCTGGAAGGAAGGAGGACGTACCGGATCCATTGAGACCGGTGATGGCCTGCGAGCGAGACGTGACGACGACGGGGATTCGGGATGGCCACGTCCAAGAGAGGGCGGGCGCGAGAAGGAGGAGGGTGTATCTGTCAGTGAGCATGTTCTTGCGAGAGCTCAAGCCAGCCAGCCAGAAGGAGGACGGACGTTGAAGGACTCGTCCCAGCCTTGGATGGTCGTCCGGACGGGGTACGACTTGAAGCCTTCGAGGATGACCTCCTGGATCCGCATCCCGGGCGGGCGGGGTGGAGGTGGAGGGCGGAGTTGAGAGCGGAGTTGAGGGCGTCTGTGGGTTGGCCGAGAGAGAGAGAGAGAGAGGGAACGCGCAGGCTAGTAGAAGGACAGAGAGCAAGCGCGTCGGGAGGGTCGACACCTTGCATCTGCATCGCTGAGGGGAGCAGCAGCACCACGTGACTAGCTGGCTCGGGCGGGCGGCCCTCTCTCTCCGTCTGATAAGGCGCGCCTGCATCAACCCTCTCGCGCTCCCACACACACACACACCCCTCCCTTACCCCCATCGATCTGCCTGCCGGCTTCCATCCCCATCAGCTGCCTGCCCGACCGTTCAATTGTTCAAACACACACACACACACACACCCCATCCATACCGAGGGCTTTTTCCGCTTTCCGCGCCGCCACGTTTTCACACGCTCGCTCGCTCGCTCGCTCGGTGCAAGGCTTTTCGGCCCAAAGCTCGACCTTGGGTTAGAGAGTTTCGGCTGCTCTGAAAGCTGCCTGCCTGCCTGGCCAGTCCGGCCGGTTGGTTGGTTGGCTGGCTGGCTTCCCGTCGGCCGAACCATCGGGCGATTCCCCCCCCCCCCCCCCCCCTCGTCCATCCAGTGCCTTGCCTCACGGCCGGCAGTCTGAGAGGACCCCCTCTCTCTCCTCAGGAAACTCTAGAAGCCAGACCAGCTGACCCTTGATTTTGGCTGAGATGTCCGAACTTTTTGAGGAACGTAGGGTGCTTGACGGAGAGAGATCCCTTTCTTAGGGTCGTCCTCCGGCTCGGGCCGCCCGCGCTGACTGGACGCTGGACTGACTGACCTCTCGCAGCAGGTCGGTCGACTGATCAGAGAGAGAGAGAGCTAGCCGACCCACCTTCCTCTTTCCCCGCCTGCCTGCCTGCCTGCCTGGCCCCTGACAGTTCGCACCTCACCTCACCTCACCCTCCCCTCGAGCCTCTCATCTCTAGCAGCCCAAGCAGGACCCTTCTGAAATCCCTCTCTCTCATGCGTCTGCTTCGTCCGGCCGCCGGCACTTGCACGATCGGGGTTTGCAGTGGGAGAGATGAGGCAGGCGTGCGTGCATGCATGAAAAGGCATCCCATCCCATGCGCAAATGAATCGCGAACGACTCCTGCGGCAGCAGCCAGCAGCCAGCCAGTAAGCCAGACGAAAAAAGCTCGGCCTGCGTGCGTGCGTGCGTGCGTGCGTGCATGCGTCCGTGCGGAGCGGCTGCATGAGTCCACGCGGGCTGCTGCTGCTGCAAAGGGGGAAGCTGCCGCTTCGCTTCCGCAGTCCACGCACGCACGCAGGCCCGCACGCACGTACGCTAGGTTGGCTAGGCTGGGGGAGTAGGCTGGTCCGACGACGATCAAGCTTTTCATGACCTGCCTTGCGTTGCATGGCTCTGAGCATCGCATCCTCTGGGCCCGAGTCGAGCAATCAAGGACGGAGATGTAAAAAAACCCCTTGCTGGAGACTCCTAACGCCATGCATCTAGATGCCCCGATCGCAAGCACGCGCCCGGGGGAGGCGGATGGCAAGACGATCTAGGCGGGCGGTCAAAGGCGGGGCGAGCAGGCGGGCAGTGAGGTCTCGGGTACGGTCTCGATCGTGGGAGCTCGCTCGACGTCGCCAGATCAGATAGCAGCCTTTCATGGGCGCGGAAACGTTCTCAGTCTGTTGACTCGGTTGCCCAGCCCAAGAAGGGCATGATGACAGCTCTCCAGCATATCGTGCAAGATCCATCCCTTTCTCAGCGAGTTCTAGCCTAGCTTTTTTCTTTTACCTTGGCTAGGGCTTCGGGGGGAGGGAGGGGGGGGGGGGGGTTCGGCAGCGGCGGCGGCAGGGGAGGGGGGGGGTCCTAAGGGAGTCGACTAAAGGGACATGCGACGATCGAGATCGAGGTGGATGTGTGTGCGTACGTGGGTACGTGTGTGAGGCGCGGCGGGAGGGTTGGGAGCTCTGCTGAGGGCAGGCACCCTACACAACTGCATTGCTGAGGGGGGGGCACGTGGTCATGCCGGGGCGTGCGGGCGCCCTCTCCGGCCGGCCGGGTGTCCCCACCTAACCGGGCCGAGCTAGCCGTCGGTCGTCCATCACCCACCCACACAACCCAACGCACGCACGCAGGCAACGATGGACGACGCTCTCCTCTCGGCCCTCTCGGGCTCGATCGCCGGCATGGGCGCCCTGGTCCGTCCCTCTTGCTTTTGATGACCTCATCATGCATGCATGCCTGCAGCAGGCCGGAAGCTGACTCCCGAGGGGTGGAGTGGGGTTGGAACTGACATGACTCACTCTCTCCCCTCTCCCTCTCCCTGCTGGCGCGCATTGCATATGCAGGCCCTCACCTACCCGCTCGTCGTCGCTTCGACCCGCGACGCCGTCCGCAGCAGCCCGTCGTCGTCCAACACCAACGACGGCAGGGACAGGGGTAACAACACCAGCACCAGCAGCAAGTCGTACGCAGCCGTCGTCAAGGAGGAGCCGACGCCGGCCGAGAAGGAGAAGCCGACGACAGCGAAGAAACACCAGGACGGAGGTCCGACCTGGGCGGCGGCGGCGGCTGGGGCGGCTGCCCTCCAAAAGGTGCTCGTGCGTCGTTTTCTCTTTGCTCTCAAAAGCTCGCTCGCTCGCTCGCTCGCTGGCTGGCTGGCTGGCGGGCGCAGGAGGCGCGGCACCTCACGGCGCGCAGGGAGGCGCTTGCTTGGAAACGCGAGGTTCGGCGGGCGCGCGGGCGCGAGATCGGATGAAGGGGTCGTCGTCGTCGTCGTCGTCGTCGTCGCCGTCCGTCCGTCGGTCGGTCGGTCGGTCGTCGTCGGGAACGGTTCTCTCCAATGTGGGCGACGGACGACCGACGAACGAGGTTCCCCTTCCCTGCCGCTCTCTCTCCCTCTCTCTCTCTCTCTCTCTCTCTCTCTCTGCCGACCCGCCTCTCTCTCTGCCGACCCGCAGCCGCCCCTCTCTGCTGATTACTCACCGCCGCCACTCCCTGCCGCCCGCTCGCTAGACGACCCTCCCCTCGCTCTCCCCCCGCTCCTCGGACCTCTACGCCGGTCTCCCCTCGTCCTTGGTCGGCATCGCCACGACCAACCTCGTCTACTACTTTCTCTACAGTCTCCTCTCGGCCCCTTCGCGTCGCAAATCCCTCTCGGGCGAGACGCTGACCGTCAGGCAGGCGATGGTGGCCGGCGCGCTGGCAGGCGCAGGAACGACGGTCGTCACCAACCCGCTGTGGGTCGTCCAGGCCCACCAGGCGACCTTTGCGACGCTCCATCACCACCGCGACGACGACGACGACGGGGGTGTGGAGAAGGAAGGCAAAGGCGAGCGGAAGAAGGTCAAGGTCGCACCGGCCGCCAAGGCCACGGCCACCCCCTCGATGAGAGAGAGCATCCGGAGGCTCTACGACCAAGACGGGCTGGCGGCCTTCTGGCGCGGGCTTCAGGCGGCGCTGCTCCTCGTCGCCAACCCGGTCCTCCAGGTGCGTACGTGTGCGCAGTTGGACGTTTCTGTCTCACTTCTCCCTCTGAACCTCCGCTCTCGGACGATCCACCCCCACCCCACCCACCCATAAACCCCGCCCCGTCCCGTCCCGAGCCGACTCACTCTCCGTCACCTCGTCGCCTGGGTGGGTTGTGGGGAGGAGGGTCCCTTCCCACTCAACGAACGTTAGAGCGGCTTCTCCACCGCGCGTGCGTGGGCTGACCCTTTCTCCCTCTCTCTCTCTCTCTTTCCCTCCTCCCTCCGCGCTCTGTCGCTCTCTTACTTTCTTGATCGACGGTCGGCGCCTCGGACACGGTCACTCACCCCACACACGATCCGTCACGCCAGTACGCCGCCTTCGAGAAGCTCAAGGCCCTCCTCCTCGCCCTCCGTCACCGGCAATCCCTCGCTCGCCTCTCGTCTTCGACCGGTCGCTCATCCCCTACGACCGCCACGGCCGCCGCCGCCGAGCGCCCGAACGAGTCCCTCGTACACCCTCTGCTGGCCCGCCAACAGGAGCGCCGCCGTCAGGCCGCTCTGGACCAGTTTGGGTCCGACCCCCTTGTAGAGCCCTGCGAGGCCT